>JAQRGA010000208.1:0-64030 GCA_029237695.1 Conchocele bisecta
TTTGAACAAATATGAAAATGCTTCACCCAGCACCACAAACTGTGAAGTCTGACCAGCATCTGCCAAACGGTACATGAGAAGAAGACGAAATATAATTAAAGGATGACCTGTCGGCGGCCATCTTGAATGATGTATCATCCGATTTTGACAATACCCACGATACCTTCGCCATGTGCCAGATACAAAATCAATGCGTGAAAAAACAAAGGGGAGAACACTGGAATATTAGTGAGGCAAGAGTTGTGATAAATATACAAAAAGGAATTCCAGTTATGCTTGGGACACAAAATCTGTACATGTATCCGAAAAAAAAACAAAAGAAATCAGTATGGTAAGATATGTTATTCTTGCTTTTAAGGACTAGAGCAAGTGAGCGGTGAGCGGGGTCTCACACATACCCTCGGCCGCAGCAAAGTCATTTGCCTTGACCTTTTTTGCATGAAAGCCGCTTAGGTGAGATATAGAATGAAAATATGTTGATAAAGAAGTATGTGACATTTCCAGTCGATCTAACATACGGTTGCAGATAAATTGTGTACTTAAAACTTTAATGCAAATATTTCAAAACATTTAACACAATTTGACCTTGACCTTGGGCATGAAAGTCACATGCGTGGGCTATAAAATGAAAATATGGATGAAGATTGTTGATAGACAAATATATGTTTACTTAAAACTTTAACGCATATATTTCAAAACATTTAACGCAAGTTTCAAAGTAATTTCACCTTCACCGTGTGCATGAAAGCCGTATAGAATGTTTGTTTAATGGTGTGTAACGGCCTATCAACAGCTATGGTCTAATACTCACATAAATGATATAACTGTCGGATACCAAATGCCAAAGTTGTTTGTTTGTTTATTGGTGTTTAACGGCCTATCAACAGCTCAGGTCATATAAGTCTTGGCAAACGGGTTCGATCCTGTATTAACCTGCTGCATTGGGAGGAAAATCCCAAAATCAGAACGGAATAATTTCATCGAGAAAAATATAGTCAGCCCTGAAATTAGAATAACCTGACCTGATGCCAGGTCCATACCACACCAAAGTCACTTGGCCCCTTTCCCTAAAAATTTACGAATAATCGTAATACTCACACAAGAGATATAACCAGATTCAACTGTCACATACAAAATGCCAAAATACAAAAACCCGACTTGCGGTTGCAGAGACATTGTGTACTTAAAAACTTTGACATGTTTGATGCAAATATTTCAAAACTTTAAGTAATTTGACCTTGTGCAGGAAAGCCACATTGGTGTGCTACAGTATAAAAAATATGGATGACGATAAAGAAGTATATAAAGATTCAACTCAATGCGATTTACGGTTGCAGATATAATGGGTACCCAAAAACCTTTAACGCAAATCTTACGGATGGACGAAAATACAAAAACTATATACACCTCGACATACTTTGTATGCCTGGGTATGAATCATGATTGAAGGCACTGTGTTACAGATGATGCCTCAATATGTTGTTTGTCACATCATGCACTGCAAATGACCAATATCAACCAATTGCACCATTTCATTCGAAGTCAAATTTCGAAGTCGAAATTTATTGTACATATGTAATTTGTTACAAGTTTGACCATTGGGCATTGATTTCAATTATAATCATGATAATAGCACAAAAATACATCATTAATTCGTAAATTTTCGTTTCCCTTCGAAAGTATACAAAGTTTGTCTTTGGTCTATTCTGGATGTTTCAAGTAAAATCCTTTATTGCGAAGACATCTGAACAATGTGAAACCAAACAAATATAGACTTTATAGACTGTGGACGTTAAACAGAAATTTATGAATCAAAGATTGAATGCAATACCTTAAATGCTAATCACTCTAGGTTGGCGGTAGGATTTTTAAATTTGCTCAATTATGTGTTTGTGACTGGAGAAATGGGGCTTATGGGATTTGCGACCAATGTAGATACACATATCCGCACAGGATCTGCACTGTTCACCATTGCATCAATGAAATCTCCATCATGCTTCTAACAAGCCACATCATTATCAGGCTACAGGAGTGTACTATTTGATCAGGAGCTACACTGGTCACAAATTCCATAAACCACATTCTCCAGTCACAGCCACCGGTTAAAGTAACGGATCAATACCTATAAATACATTAAATATACCTAAAAGCATCAATAAGTAAAATAAAATAGGCTAAACAAATTATTTACTCCCATATATCACACATGGAGTAAATACATTTTGTTTAGTTTATTTTTCTCTCACTTATTGATGTTCTTAGGTGTATTTAATGTATTTATAGGCCATGGTCCGTTACTTCAAACTGAGGTCACAGCCACATATGTGTAAAAGCATAGTAAATATATTTCTGACCATTTCAATATCTAGTCCTTCGAGTGTCACATAATCAGAAATGTACAAATGCCATTCTGTCCACCACAAGAATAAGTCACCGATTCAAAAAATATTGACAAATCTTAAAACTGCACAAGTCAGATTTGTGTGAATAAGATTCATTCTCAATTCCATCAACACAAGAAGTAACATGTCTTCACGACACATCCTTTCAACAGGTTGATTAGATGATTAGAGCAGAAATCAGAGTTAAGAACCACACAAACACTGCCACTGGCGTGGATGGTACTCCGGTTAAATGGTTAATTTTTTGTTAATAACTGAACTTGTCTTTCTCAAGCTCTTCTCGAGCGTTATAATTTCAGATGTCGCTGATCTTAAGATGATGACAGTCTGTCATGGCGACACTATATTTTGCTTCGTGTAGGTCAGGAACTGGATCAGTTCCCATTTTGCGAGTGTTTGGCAACTTGTTGCCCAGGTGGAGTAGTGTTTTCAGGCAGCGATTCTTCTGATGGCCTTTGTCCTTCAACAGCAGAATGAGAAACAATTTCCGCCTTATCTGCTTCTTCTGAAACCGCCCATATACTATTTCAATAGCCCTGCTGGTGTCTGCCTCAACTGCAGGGTGAAGTTGAAGAGGTTCGACGAATAATCCAGATGGCTAAGATCTGTAGACGGCTTCCCTGAAACAAACAATCAAACACTATTATGTACATGGTTAGCCTTTTATTGAATTTCTTACAGTATTAACCATTACTCAGCAAATGACTCCGCAACTTTCCAACATGAAACAGTGCTTAGAGAACTACATCCCACCGGGCATCAAACTACACACATTGGATAAATGTGATAAGCGAGTAAGCCACATTGTTCATAGTTGTGAACAGTAACTCTTGAAATCTACAACCGTACTATCCGTAGCAGAGTTACGTTTCCATTCATAGTCTTCCTCTGCAGAATAGTGAATAAGAGATCTGGTTCGCAAATTAAATGTAGCAGCTAAAGTTGGGGTCACATCCACAGGTTGAAGTAACGGACCGAGGTATATATGTGTGTGTTATAGAGGGAGTAACACATTTTTTTTAGCTTTTTTTTTTCGTTTATGGACGCTTTTAGGCATATTTAATGTATTTATAGACCTCGGTCCGTTACAATGTACTTCAACCTGTGGTCCCATCTAGTAGGCATAACAGTTTGCCTATAAGAATTAAATAAGTGTATAATTGTGTAACTACGGTACATGTATTCCGCCAGTTTTAAAAATTACGAGTGCAGGCCCACTATACACATATAATCATTTAGTAATATTGATTTTACTGATAGTGACTCGCGGTGGTATCAGGCTATTTTGATATGCAAATGAGACATGACATTTTTAAATTATTTATACCAATTAAATGTGTCACCCGAACAAATATTTTTATTGACACATTATAAAGTACGATCATAGTGCACATAACAAAACTAAGCAGACAGAATATAGTTTCCATTAACCTTTAATGGAAACACAGTTATCGCCCCTGATATCAGTGACAAAATTCACGTTTCATATAAAAAGAAAAAGTACCGGTACATGTATATTTTCACGTACATGTACAAATGGGGGGAAAATCCCAAAATCAGAACTGAATATTTACAATAACAAAACTATATATTCAGCGCTGAAATCAGAATAATCCTGGTCTGATACCAGGTCCTCGCTACACCAGAATCACTTGGCCCCTCCCAAAAGCAGTAGGATAAGTAATAATCTTACTAGTTTTATAATGGGCAATAACCCAATTCAACTCCCAGGTAACAAAAGAGCAAAGATAAAAATGTACTGAAGGGTCAAACCAGGCAAATAGTGATTCCTATATAGAGGAACTACTACCGTTAATTTACGTCGTCTCGTTCTCTCGACCACCACCCACGTAAAGTTTTGTATTACTTTTATAATAGTTTTTTTTTCAGATGGAAAATATACAAATTAGGTCACAATTAACAACTAAAGTGTAAATCAGATCTGATTAGCTATTCTGTAGAGGAAGCCTACGTATATCATTTATTTGTTTGTTGGGGTCTAACGGCCTATCAACAGATGCGGTCATTTAAGGCCGGGTCAATGGGTTTAGTAATAAATCCCATATATTACCTGTACAAGTACATGTTCAAGTACATGTACAAATAAAAGGGGGGAAAATCCTAAAATCAGAAATGAATATTTACAATAAAAGAACTATATACTCAGCCCTGAAATCAGGATGATCCTGATCTGATGCCAGGTCCTCGCCACACCAGAATCACATGGCCCCTCCCAAAAGCAGTAGGATCAGTAATAATCTTACTACTTCTATAATGGGCAATAACCCAATTCAACTGCCAGGTAACAGAAAGAGCGAAAGATGAAAACGTACCATGAGGGCCAAACCAGGCAAATCGTGATCCATACGTATTACTTTTATAATATTTTTTTTCAGATGGAAAATATACAAATTGTGTCACAATTAACAACTAAAGTGTAAATCCGATCAGATTAGCTATTATGTAGAGGAAGCCTACATGTATGAATGGAATAGTAACTCTATACAGACGCTACAGGAGTAGATTGCAAGAGTTATTGTTCGCAACTACAATAACATGGTTCAATAATAATGAGACATCAGTGATTCTATATTTTATGTACATATTGGTGTCGTTTTTATAGTTTCGATGTAGAACCAATAATTCATTAAAACTGTGTTAATTCCATTGGGTGACAGTCCAGTTGTTACATTTATAATAGTATAGCCAATTGTTCTCGTCATTTTTTTAATTTTATTTCCACTTCAAGGGACCAGGGGTCTCAGAAATGTAATTTCCGTTACGTACATTTACATGACGTAAATATAGCTTTACATTTACATTTTTTTTCTTTTCAACGGCATAAAACATCAACTGAAGTGGCATCTATTTAGAAAAAGTGTCAAGAATATGGTAAGCTAATTGTATTAGTGCGAAACAGAGAAATTTAGTAGCAAGTCGTGGAATTTCTCATTTATGGTAACCCAACAACATGTATTTAATATGAATCAGTAAAGTTAAGCAAAAAAAATAGCTTGGCAACTAACAGAATGCCGTGTTTTACCACATGTACCAAACATCGTTATAAAGCTACATTTAATTAATAGCACAGCCTCCAAAAATATGGGCGTAACGGCAATGATTATGTAACGGTAATGACAAAACGTAACGGTAATGACTTTCCATTTATTTAAAATACTAATACAGCATATATAACAAACATATTTATACTTTGAATATGCTGTATCAATATAACTTCAAGTTAATGTTTACTTTTAATGTGATTGTCAATAGAAACCCACACTCCTTGCAAGCTGTGTCTGTTTTTTGTTGTTTCAGAGCTTTTACTAATTAAATCCTGATATATAAATGTTGTAGGTCTGAGTAAATGTGCCATTACTGACCGACAACTGATGGGACCTGGTTTATATCTAATTGACGCATCAACTGACTGGTTAGTATGGTAATTTATCATTGCCGTTACACGATCGTCATTACCGTTACACAATTTTGTAACGGAAATGACCGTAACGGTAATGATTTTCTTTAAAAACTCCATTTTTCACCCCTCTGTATACAACGCATCATGAAGGTAGATATGCAAAGACAACGTTGTAAGTGTGTCTATCTACCAATTTTGGTTTCAGTCGACCTACATACATATGGACGTGTATAAACCGTGAACGGTAATGATGCATGTAATGTGTAACCTTAAATTTCCGAATACAGACCGGTCTCGTTCTCGGCAATGACTTAAGTTGTGTTACCACCGTGTTTATTTATAAATCGGGCGCCCATAAACAGTGTTCATTGCATTAGTAGCTGAGAGTAGGAAAGGGAGGTTACTCTGATTTTACTCTTTTTTTTTCAGCGTAACGGTAATGATTCGATTTCGCGGGACAGATACATTAACGTCAGTATTTTTGACAACAAAGGCAAATTATTGCAGAATAAGTTTAATGTCAATGTTAAACTATTTTAATTCAGATGCAATGTATAGTAAAGTACAAATTGACAGATTTGAGAATTACGGGCTTGTGAACTGTGCTGATTGATGATCGGGACATGCCCATTTGGTGCACCATACATATGCCAACAACAGAAAATAATAACTAAACACACATAACAAGAATTGTAAATAATGTTTTCTTAATGGATTGGTATTATACATAGTTTCTTTACTGAAAAAAAACAAATTTCCTTATAAAATTGTGTGATTTGTCAGTAAATTACACCGGGACACCAGATGTACATAAAATATAGAATCACTGATATACATATCTGCACATGTATCAAACCAATGAAAACTGACATTCTGATCTGCATATAAAAATGTCATTTCGGCTAATTCTGAGCACCGGCTAATGCACAATTCACGTAATGTTTTGCCCAGCTTACGTCAGAATAAATTATGTTGATTTTGGAATAAATCAGCTGATTAACGGTATACTAAGTCACAATTTTATCCCATTCCGATAGTTTGGTAAAAAGTTATACAGAACATGGTCAAAATGATTAGTGGTCCTGCTTACTAAATGAATAGATCAACAACAGATCTGATAAAAAAAGCTTCATAAACCAATAATACATATGCAAATATACCGACATTGGTTATCATTTTATTCCCGTATTATTCGCAAAACTCAAGGACAAAATGGACTGATATTTTGATCAAATTTGGCTGGGTCTCCGCTAGGCGGATACAGATAATAGACGACAGATGAAATAGTAAAAGCCATCTGTTTAGCCGTGATTATCTCGACTAAGAACTGCCTTGAATGTTCAGGGAATTTAGACGGAATATGGACATTTTCACGAAAATTATTATTAGGTGCGCAGAATTAACAGACACGATTGTAATTCCAACAAACATACAGTCTCCACCCCCGCCCATATTTTGTGAGGTCACCCCCAATGAAGCAAAGAAGTCCCTCATCACCACCCCAGACCAAACATGGGTACCCTGTGTACAAATAAATTTTAGGAAGCCCACCCACTGCAATACAAATACTTAATACAAATACTGCACTTCAATTTTTTTTGTACTTGTTTGGTCTGCACTGTTATAGTTTTCTAAATCGTGTAAACACGTGACTTTCTGAAAAAAAACTTGTCTTAAGAAAACAACATGAATAATCAGACATGTAAAATATTGGTGTGTGCAAAGCCACATACACGGTGCGAAGCCGGGTACACTTACTTAATAGAAATACTGCACCGGCCTATATTCATGATATTTCGGGGAAAAGTCACCGCTGTGTAAATGCATGCAGTGTACTCTCGGAAGGGGGGGGGGGGGATGAAAGTAGTGTCTTTTTTAAGTGGCTAAAAGCCTATATAGACAATAGTGAATAGATAACAGATAATAGCCTAAATATATAATGAATTGACTTGTTGGACTGAAAACATATATTCAAAGTGAATCTACAAGTATCGAGGTGCCACAAACACACAGAGTCCGAGATGCACCATAAATTAGAAATTAGCTATTTAAACAACAATTGTGGAAACAACATTGGTCGCGAAAACCAATGACTCGGCACATGCACAGGCAATGTTGAATATCCCCCACCCACTGAATTCGTGTTACTGTTAGATTGAATACAATGGAATTATTTTAGTAGCCCTGTGGTTAAAAGTGCTGTCGAAGTCAGCACGATTCAAATATTGGTCAACAGTAATAAAGAAATAATTCTTACCTGAAATGAATGTTTCGTGTCTGGAAGCCTAGTAGACTTATGTAAAATGTAGGTCAATTATTGATGCGTCTTGGGCCACGGCTGTCGCCGTATTGTCCTCTCAACTTTAGCAAATTTGCAGAAATGTACGTCTGTAGCATTCACAAATCGTCGAGTACACAATGATATCTGTATTTCCGTATTTAGAGCTTATCAACAATAAGACAGCAATAAGTTCAAGATGTCTTGAACCAGTACGTGTAATGGCAGGACACGAAATATAGTATGACGTCACAATGAAAATAAAATCGCATTTAACAACAAATAGCTGACTTTTTAAACGTAAATTTGTTATTGGTTGGTATATTACATTAAAAAAAAGTGTCCTGTGTCCAATAAATTGGACACATGACACTATGGCGTTTAGTAAAAAGGTTCAAATATCGACTCTGTATGTACCGGACGTTCTAAATGAGGCTCCATACGGGATAATCTATTTAAACTAAATTTCATTGGGAAGCTATTTTTTTGCAAATTACATGCGTATTATTATTTTAATATAACCTATCAATGTTTACAGGTGTTAGCATGTTTCAATATTGAACTAACATATAGCTTGTTGGTATTGGCACACTTTCATGTTACGAAGTTTCCCGCAGCGAACCCCATTCGGCCCATCGACCGATTGTAATTATAGAACGCCTGTAACTATTCACGAGAATATAGGCGTTCTATGAAAACGGCACTTCATGTATATTAGGCTACTTCAGGTATATTAGGTTACTTCAGATATAAACAAAATTTATTCAACCCCCTTTATTATGCTACATGGAGCAATGGTTGCAGTATAAATATAAGTATATGGGCCGCGCGAAAACCAGCCTTAATGACATAATTTTCGAATTTCACTTGTTTGCATTTTCTGATGCGGACACCTTTCAAAAATAATATTCTGAAAAGAAAATCCAATTATCAGGGGCGGCGGAAGTGGGGGGCCAATACATTTGTATAATTTTGTATTAAAGCACATTTTCTCATCCTCAAACTTGTTTCACGCCTCTTAGATTTCAAAAATGTCCGGAGGAGCATGACCCCGGACCCCCCTAGCAACATGGGGCTCTTTGGGCACTCAAAACTGGACCCTGAGAATGCAAGAAAGAGCATTTCGCGCCTTTTAGATTTCAAAAGTTTCCGGGGGAGCATGCCCCCCCCCCCCGGACCCCTAGTAACATCGGGACCTTCTGGCCCTCAAGACCTGGCCATGTGAATGCAGGAAATGGCGTTTCAAGCCTCTTAGATTTAAAAAATATCCCAGGAACCCCTAGCAACATCAGATACGCCTCTTAGATTTCAGAAATGTCCGGGGGTGCATGCCCCCGGACCCCCTAGCAACATCAGATACGCCTCTAGATTTCAGAAATGTCCGGGGGTGCATTGCCCGGACTACAACATCGGGCCCTTTCCCGGTTCCGCCGCTATGATTATGCTTCATTGTTTTTGTTTTATCTCACTTGTTGCAGCACCATGTGAATCACGCACGAAAAAAGCGTTATTGAAACGGCGACGTTTGTACAAATGAGTGTTCATAAACTCATTGACGGTGCTTGCTGTAAACTGTATTATCTAAATGTATCTGCAAGTGTTAGTGTGTATACTATCAAACATTGAACAGAATAAAACTATGATATGTACATATAGGGAACAAAACAAACGCACCACTATCGATTTTAAATATATAATTAGCCGACCTGCGGCTTCGTAATTTGCCACCATCACCATAATAGATTCATATACATGTGTCGTCAGAAAGATACATTGTACTTATTTCAGAATTTAGGATCGAATCGAACACGGGTCGCCAGCGTAGCAGTCCGATGGTGTTTCCCCTCGGCCACGGTCTGCTCCCACGTATCGATTGGAATTATTGGCATTATTATACATTTTATATCAGCCGTAAATTTCCACACTATTATCAGGGGCGATAACCGTGTTTCCTTAAAATGTTACATTACTATTTATTATTTGTATTTATTTTTGAATGTACTTTATAATCTGTCGAAAATATTATTTTTGTAGGTGACGCATTTAATTAGCATAAATAATTAAAAAATATCATGCCTAATTTGCATATGAAAATAGCCTGATACCAACGCCAGTCACTATCACTAAAATAAATATTACTAAATGATTATGTCTGTACAGCGGGCACTCGTGATTTTTAGAACTGGTGGAATAGTGACACAATTATACACTTATATAATTCCTTTAAATGACATTCTGTGCCTACTGAGTGGGCATGTACCTTTAACTGTAACGTACAGAAGTTAACAATACATATAACTACCAATAGTATATGCTTATCGATAGGAGGCCTCAAATTATAGGTTACCATACCTGCATAGATTCTCCTATATTTGGCGCACATATTTGGAGCCTGAATAAATGCAACAATTATCAAAATTCGGAGAAAAAAAACCAGACCGACGACCATCGGCCTGCTTCTTTACTGGGCTGTATATCCCGGGTATAGAAGGTGTTCGAGCCAATTCCCACCCTTAAATATAAGCCGAATGAATGAATGAATAAATTATGCTTATCGAAGTATGTTTAAACATTTTAAAGATGCATTCACCGTAATTAACATTAACGTCATTAACAATAACTACTGTTTGCTGCCGACGAACTTTTGGCTATTAAACACATTAAATCTTAAAAATATTTAAATGTAAGTACTTTTTCATCAATAACAAGAAAGTCAGCCTCCCCAAAAAAAAATCATGAAATTCCGTCAAATATTGATTTTATTGCGAAAAAACTATTTTCCTATTAACATGGGGGCTAAAATAGATTTGTTCAAATATTTTTTTATTTGTGGTCCGATTTTCATAATCTAACTTTTGTTTTCTTAGTTACATCATCCAAGCTATCTAGCCAGGCTTCGGAGTCAATTTCCAAAATGTTTCGTTTTTTGACTCCTTTCCCCACATCTTCCACCTTTTTTCCCCCATGTTAAACTCCCATAGGAAAGTCGTTTGTTTCGCTATAAAATCAATATTTGATTGAATTTCATCAAACAATTCTTTTTGGGGAGGGTGACTTTTTTTGTTATTTGTGTAAAAGTACTTGCATTTATATATTGTTTATATTTAATGTGTTTAATAGCCAAACGTTCGTCGGCAGAAAACCGTGGAACAGACAGAACCTGTTTTGTAGTATTGGGTACCATTTTGGTACATGTATGTCAAGCGGAATCTATAACCATGTCCATATTATGAATGTGTAGATGACACAAACAATTTGTACGTAATTAATTCTCATAAAACACATTGAGAACCATTTTTTTGTTCTTTCTTTTTAAAAAAACAACAAAAAAAACAACAACAAAAACAAGAAAAAAAAACCAGAAAAAAAAACCATTGAGAACCATCTAGAATATATATATATAAGTAACATGGTATCATATTTAAAACATAGTTACCTGTACACACTGATCTAACCGCCAGCAATACAGAACATATTGAATGTTACACAATAACGATATTTCTGAAATAGAAGAATGTCTTACCTGGTCGCTCAGGAGTAGAAATGAACAGTATATACCAATACTAAATGTATTATTGTATCCATAGTAATGCTTACATACACATGTTATTAAGATTCTCATCTACACACACCATAAAACCATCGTGTGCAAACCCTGCAGACCAAGGTCGGACAGCTCACGGCGAACCTCCTCATGAGGATTTACAGTGTTTGTTATCATTATTATTTGATTAAAGTGATATGCCGATCGATAGCATAGCATAATCACCCGGTATTCACCGGTATGTTTGCAGTCTGCAATCGTGAAATTCACAAATGTTTCAAGATGCACATTTGACCATGTTGTCATTCCGGCAGCACGATATGTACATCAATAATTTTAAGTTAGTTTATTTCTCTGATGTAGATTGAAACATGTCATGCATACTAGATATTTACAGTCATGAAAACTACATGTAAAAACGTAAATATATATTAAAACATCGTAGTCATACGACTCCCTCACGTGCTTTCGAATTTCGGTTTAAACATGAGGGCGTCAAAAAATGACAATTTATCCCGTCAACACAGTGCGTATGTGCCGTGAAATACGGTGCCGTGAAACATTTTTGATATCCAGTCAATGCAATTTTTGCATTTTACAGCCATTTTAAGGTGTTGACGGGATAAATAGAATAGTAGGTTAGTGCCGTGAATGAGAAAAAATATCAGGCGCGGCACGGAAACGGGATGTGCTCGGTATAGCCTCGCCCATCCCGTTTCCTGAGCCTTGTCAGATATTTTTCCCATTCACGGCACTAACCTACTATTCTCTATAACAATTGAAGCTAACCCAGTCTCCTTTGCATATATACATGTAGAGATCGAGGACAGCTGGGCTATGCTACTGTCATTTATATTTGTATAACCTGGTGTAACACATTCATCTATACTTTTCAAGTACCAGTATACATGCATACAAGTATGTTGCAATACAGTGTACATTTATTTCGAATATTGATATCCATAATTATATTTATTGTTCATAAAAATGTCTGTCAAAATTATGTTACGCTGATAAGTGACACATATTTCGAAAGTTTTTGTTTTTTATTCAACAAAATGTTCTGTGCTACTTGATTAATTCAATACTTGTATGATAAACACAACTTATGCATCGATATAGGCCATGGCCTCATATGGAAGTTTCTCCCGCCCATTGGGACTTAATCATTTTATTTGCATTTTTGTATTACTTTAAGGCTTTATCATGTCGTTTTCCATCACTGTGTACTATCGACTTCTTTAAAATGAGACACATGCATGCCATTATTTGTAATACATGTCATCTGACTATTGTAGCAGACACCCTGTCGCCATTTTGATTGCTTTTGCCATGAAAATCAATATGTACTCATATACCGCATGTTGCGGTCTGAAATTTGCAAAATAAAGATATGTTCTGTTATGTTCTGTTCCGTAATAAGATGAGGCGTAAAAATGGTCAGCTTACACTTACACTCCAAAAAATACTTAGAAGGTAAGCTTTTTTATTTTGTAAAATACCGATGATGTTATACACATTATCAGTTACATACATAAACTGATTGTAATTCCCTCTAACGATACAGTATTGGATGAATAAAAGTTTGCATGCTGTGACATTGGTCAATGTATGACATACCGAGAGGGTACGTTGTAATGAATTGGTGCCCGAGTGAGACGTTTTGTGACAATGATACGTTATTCTATTTTGATTAGCGTTTAAGCAGCAATCCTGCTAGAAAAACCTGCCAAATGGATAGGTACAAAACCTTAAGGACCCGTTCTATACCTGATCATCGTTTGATTCAAAGATAATTGCTTCGTAAATATGAAAGAATATATGTATAACATATATGCGAATACTGCCTCGTTACTGTATCCTATACGGCATATGCAGTGGCAAAATCGGCCATATTTGTGTGTTCCAGCCATCAGCCAGTTTCACCTGTTCTGCCGTTTGACAAAGAACACAAAATGTGAAGCAGAACATATGATATAAAGTAGCTAATTACATGTAGAAAAGCCAGGAGAACGGACTCCTATCAATTATATTATACCAAACTGTAAAATATGTCAGTTTTCCAGAACAGGTTTGTGCCTGTGTTTTTTTACAGCATGAACCACCATTATAAATGAAAAGTCATGCAGAGCATGATGTTATTAGCCGATCAAATCAGGGTTCAATATATGTCCACATTTTAGTAGTTACGGAATCTCAGGGAAAAGTGAGATAAGTGTTGATTTCCTCCCCAACCAAATTCTCCCAGTTATATTTAGTAAATTACTATGGATTTGCCATTTACTTGGCAGCCATTTTAAGTTTTCTGACAACGGAGTATATTAACTGCAATTTTATTCCAGTTGAAAGAATTAACCTTTGAATATAGGTGAAGGCGCTTAACATTACACAAATATGTAGCAAGTCAACCGAAATCTCATAAATACCCGATTTTTGGCGGCCCTCTTGAAAATATGATAATAATATACTGAATATTAGTGTAGTTTACGTAAATTCTTTAATATATCCATCTGAAATGTTTTTGGACAACTTACACCAATTTCCAAGTTAAGGACCATGACCTACCTATTGGGTCATATATTGGCAATTTTCGACTTCCGTCAAGCATAAAGTGCAATGACCTTGAAATGACCTTGAACTTGGGTTAAAAAAATGGCACCAGGAATTTTTGGAAACCTTATACTTTCAAGTTTATAAAAACACCGGGTGCCATAAATTAACACGCGGTGCCGGAATCTTATATATATATACCTATTGCCCAGACTGTAGAAAGCGCCAGAATTTAAGAAAAACAAGCGAGTAAAAAGGTGATTAATTTGGTGTGCAAGTACTGTATGTGAACTTCAATGTATATATTGCCAATGCAGATATACTGTCTGTATAATCGAGACGCACCATGTGATTTTGTACCTACAAACAGGTGCGCAATTTCATGAAATATGCTGAAAGTTGATGAATTTCTCAAAGCAAATGCGGAATAGAATTACGCATTTGCTCTGAAAATTTTGACAACCTTCGGTATCATTCCAGGAAAATATCGTAAATTTTGTAATTTTTTTATGAAATTACGCCCATTTGTGTAGGTACAAAACACATGGCGCATCTTAATTATCATTATTACACTGGTGCTGCACTCCGCGCCGGTGGAAAATGTAAGACAATCCACTTGAAAAATACAATATGCGCCATTATAAAATGTTTCTAGATGTGTGTTAAAAAATCAATAAAATTACTACTCGTCTTGACACATTTTTGTACAATTAATGGCGCCTATTGTATCTTTCAAGTGGATTGTCTTGAAATATTTCCATCGGCACGGAGTGCAGCACCAGTGAATTAAGTGGACTGTTTCTCTAACGGTGCATTACAAATATAGAAAAATATATGTGGCTTGAGAAAAAGGCCTTATGGGGTTTGATCAATCTGAATATTAATCTGGTACATGTAGCACACTCCTGTATGTGAATGTGCCGGCTGATCTGTGCCTACACTGGTCATATTACCATTGAAAGGAAGTAATATCATGCTTACTATGAGTGTTTATACTTTATTATTACATGCTTTATGTGATAATCATGATAATGGAATAAATGATAAAGTATATATGTTTAGCTTCTATTAAAAATGGATTTGAATTGGGATATGTATATGATTTTCATTTCAAAAGGTGCTAGCAAATCTGATGAAGAAATTCCACACCCCTGGCCCAGGAATACCAATTCAGCGATTTCGGTCGGCTGCTGGCATGGTACAGATAAACAGGTCGGCTGTCGGTCGGTATAGCCGACTATACCGACCGACAGACAACCTGTTTACCGGTACCATGCTGGCAGCCGACCGAAATCGCAGTATCGCTATTTCCTTGCAATCAATAGAAAAGTAAATGTTTGATGGGGACATAAGTGAATCAGAAAAAGAAGATTTCAGTATTTACAAAAAGACACGAAGAAGTGCAAGGACCAGTGTATATCAATTTGGTTCAGCTAAAATCAACAATTGAGTCACAAATTTACTAGTCCACACGAAACGGTAACAATTTTGTCAGAGACCGTCTTACCAAACTTATCCTTGTTCATGAGACAATTAATGGGAAGACAACCGTTCAATATAGTATATTTCTGTCGAACTGAACCAATAACCTGTTTCACATGTATTCGTGAGTGGACAAGTTTACGCGTTGATTCCACGTCCAGAGGGGATAGCTGATCACGACCTTTCGTAAATGCTGGAATCTTCACTTTTGCCCTGTGGCCGAAGTACTTCCTAAATTCCATCGGCATGGTTTTTCTCAATGTCTCGCGCTTTGGCCATCTTATGGGTTTCTTTAGCCGCTTGTACATACAGTTAATTGTCCGTGTAAAAAAGTATAGATATTGTTGATTAAGTAGTGTCAAATTCATACGCAAGAAAGAGATTTGACAAATTTAGTCGCAATTTCACTAATGTCAATATCATTACCTTGAATTTGGGCATGACCAGACTGGATGGCAGGTGAGGCTCCAGAAAATTAAACAATATAGATAGAACTGTGAATGATGGTAATATCCTGTTTAATGTTTCACCTTCTCGTCACTACCCTTAAAATAACTTGCAGTGAATTTAGTTTCCAAATGGGCCACTTTTTCCTTCAGCTCCCCATTCTCTGTACGCAGTTCCTGCAGCTCCAGCGACATAGCCTCCATGAGTGGACCATCAACATCAGTCTGTGACTGAACGCCGTCTTCATCTACGCTGTCACCCATATCCACACCCGTATCAGTGTGATCAGGTCCAACAATAGTTGTGGATTCAGCTGGCTTCCTTCTCTTCTTTTCCTGCTGCCGATCATATCTTGATGTAGATGGTGCTAGCTTTTGTCCGCCCAGAATAACTGATGGTGCCCAGTTTGGGTTAAGATGGTCATACAACTCTGCCTTATTTCTTGAATCATATACATGATATATATTAAAAACAAATAAATACATGTGTACTTGTCGGATATTGTAACTTTGCACATTTAGTTACAATATAATAACTTATTTTTATTATTTCTTCTCGGAAGTATATGTTGCATACACCATCTGAACATTCTTGCGGAGACGGTTCAGATGAGTGGTTACAACATTTACATGCACTTTTGAGGAGAAATAAAAAAGAAAAGGTGTACTCTAAGTCTTATGAAATATCACTGAAATATTGACAATTTATGACAAATTTCATACATATGACATGCGCCATGTGGTTTTGCATGTACAAACATGTGCGCACTTTGATGAAAAATATTTACAAAATTTACAATATCTTTCATAAATAACATTGAATGGTGACAGCATGGTGACGTTCTGCATTTGGTCTGAGAATTTCATCAACGTTTGGCATGATTTACAGTAAATATCGCAAAATCTGTAAACATTTATCATGAAATTCCACACAAACTGCAATTTGTTATTGTCTGAGGTCCATCAACATACACCATCTCGCACGTCTTAAGGTTAAGTACAGTGACAGCACGGGTGTCAAACATTATAATTCAGTGGGTGGCCGCAGGACTCCAGATAAGGAATTAGTAATTGAGTATTGTTACTCCATCAGTTCTGAAGCAATTTGGTATTTCAAAATGTTAATTGGGTAAAATTAAATCACACTACTGTTTACACATCAACAGATAGCAATTATTGAATAGTTTGTTTCGAAATGAAAACATATCTTGGCATTTCATTAGAAGTGTCTCCTTGGATGTGTTTTCATGGAAAAAAATGCTATATTGTGGTCTGTTTATTGTTTTCTGCAGCATGATAAAGGTACCACAATTGTTCTCATTGCTTTTTGATACTCACTACTTCTGATTTCAATTGGGTTTTTGGCAATTTTAATTGGGTATTTACGCAAATACGCAGCTTATCAGGAGCTCTGGGTGGGGTTCACACACACTATAATGATTACACCAGCTTGCATTGTCTCACCAGCTGACAAGTATAACTATCGGATTATTTATAATATCAAGGACTTACCATTGACATTTTGGATATTGTTGTGTGCCCAAATTCTTGTCCAATTCTAGCCAGAAATTCACGTGTCCGATAAGAACTCAGTTTCTCGCATTCCACACCTTGATTTGTGATTACTGCAGGCAATCTATACTATTCCAGTGTCCTTTCGCGTTCTTTACGATGACTATATCCGTATATAAAACACTTCACAACCATTATATGCGTCTAACTAACTGAATTTAGGTCAAACTTCGACGTGTTTTGATTTGTGTATCGAGATATTGGAATATGGCGGAGCTTCCGGTTTGTGACGTCAAAACGTTTATTTATAGCCAATTTGCAAACCGCCGAACTCTTGTAGTTAAAACGTTTATTTATAGCCAAATTGTGTTATTTCGCTTATTTAAAGTTTTAAACAGAGATAATGGCCAAAAATGAAAAATTATCCGGTTGATGTACTTTGGAAGTGATACAACAAAGTTCGCGTTTGTAGATTACCGAACATAGGAGAAAAATGTGGTTACAAACTTTTTCACAAACCGATGGATAACCAATATATAACCGATCTATAAATAGATCGGCTAATAATAACTCATACACAGAAAATCGCACAGTGTATCACTGTTTTGCCTGGCAAACGACACAACACATACCATATATACCCACTACTGTACTGTGTTATTAGCTATCAAATCCAGTGACATGTATGCAGTTACCTGAGTGTATTGTCCCTGGTGTCTACTCACCTACTATGCAAGTAAATATGGCTTTACCTATGCAAGGTGCATGATCACGTGGTTACAACAACATCAACGTCGCCCAGTCCAAAGTAATTATTATTTGATATTTTCCTTAATATGCTACGGAATTTGATGAAATATGGCGCAGCAAACGCGTCTTCATGAGCTGCATTTGGTGGTCCAGGGAGTTTGGCAAAGACTTATGTCTCGATTCTTTGCAAAAAAAAACAGAAGTTTGGGCGAACATACAGAGACCACCAAATGCAGCTTAACAAGACGCGTTTGATGCGCCATATTTCATCAAAATCCGTTACGTAATAAGGACACTATAAAAGAATACGTACTTTGAGTCAGATGGATTATGGAAATTTCAGTACTTGTTGTTGTTGTTAGTACCACGTGATCATACACCTTGCTATGGTAGCATGTACAATAACATAGACTGCGCATCAGATTGAGAAGTTTACACATCAACATTTATTTTGATATTGATGGGAGAAATGCTCAGATATATCGTCTTTTTTATAATTTGCTGGCATAATATTAATAGCTTGCCGTTGTAATATGTGTCTATTATGTATTGCACCAATATGAATATAACATATGTGAATATTGTCTTGTTACTGTATACTATAGTTTCACCACTTTGTGCGTTTGACACATACAGCAAATAATATGACAGTAAACCAAATAAAATCTGGTGCAATACATAATAGACAGATGTGACAACGCCAAGCTATAAATATAATGCCTGTACAAAAGACGAGATATCCGAGCATTTCTCTCATCAATCTCAAAATAAATGTTGATGCGTAAACTTTTCCATATGATGCACAGCCTATTGTTAGTGTACACATTATACGTAAGTAAAGCCATATCTACTCGCGTCGTAGGTGAATAGACACCAGGGACAAAACACTCGGGTAACTACTTACATATCACTGGATTTGATAGCTAATAACAGAGTACAGTAGTAGGTACATGTATATATGGTGTGTGTTTTGTGGTTATATATGGTATGTGTTGTTTGGTTGGCCAGCCAGGTAAAAGTGATACACTGTGCGATTTTCTGTGTATCAGAGTATTTATAATGGTGGTTCGTGTTTTTAAAAACACAGGCTCAAACCTGTCCAAAAAACAGACATATTGTAACATATTATAACGTCCCTATGTAGTATCCGTCTTCAGCAATACGGTATAAACCATAATATTTCCTGTTCACGCAGGGGGTTGGAAGCGGGCCCTCGTGAATCGGGGTAGGGAAATTTAATGACTATATCTACTTGGCAATGAAAAGAAGACAGTGACGAGATTTTAGTAACATCTGATATTTTGATAATAGTTCTAACATGCAGTATTATTCAACGTGTACAATTAAAGAGTGGTGACAAACTCTGATAACAACGATGAGGGTGATCTGATTATGGACAGATAATGACTAATATGAGATGTACACAATGGCAAGATACAAAAGCACAACAGGCGACTGTGGGAGTAAGCAGACTCAAGAAAGGATATTAGCGCATGTAAACACGCACTAGATTTATGCTAAAATCTGGCGGAAAATCACACTAAAGCAAACCCAAGTCATGGTGGGAAAATTCACGAAGCTGGGGTGGGAAATAATGCTGGGTGGGGGAGTCACACAGCGGAATCACGAAGCTGGGGATGGGGAGGAAATAATGCTGGGTGGGGGAGTCACACAGCGGGGATCACGAAGCTGGGGTAGGAAATAATGCTGGGTGGGGGAGTCACACAGCGGGAATCACAAAAGCTGGGGTGGGAATAATGCTGGGTGGGGGAAGTCACACAGCGGGAATCACGAAGCTGGGGGTGGGAATAATGCTGGGTGGGGAAGTCACACAGCGGGAGTCACACAGCGGGGATCACGAAGCTGGGGGTGGGAAATAATGCTGGGTGGGGGAGTCACACAGCGGGAATCACGAAGCTGGGGTGGGAAATAATGCTGGGTGGGGGAGTCACACAGCGGGAATCACAAAGCTGGGGTAGGAATAATGCTGGGTGGGGAAGTCACACAGCGTGAGTCACACAGCGGGGATCACGAAGCTGGGGTGGGAAATAATGCTGGGTGGGGGAGTCACACAGCGGGAATGACGAAGCTGGGGTGGGAAATAATGCTGGGTGGGGGAGTCACACAGCGGGGACCACGAAGCTTGAGGTGGGAAATAATGCTGGGTGGGGGAGTCACACAGCGGGGATCACGAAGCTGGGGTGGGAATAATGCTGGGTGGGGGAGTACACAGCGGGGTTGAAAGGGAAGGGGCACGAAGCGATGGTGGCGAGTCACACATCTGGGGGTCAGGAAGCTGGGTGGGGACTAATGTTGAGTGGGGAGTCACACAGCTGGGTGGGGAATTACACAGCAGGTGGGCACACAGCAGGGGTGGGGAGTCACACAGCCGGATGTCACGAAGCTGGGGTGGGAATCATGACACATAGCTGAATGGGGGGCACACAACAGCTAGGACGCGTGACAATGGAATGGGGATCACCTAACAGGGGTGGGAGGGGGCACGAAGTTAGGGTGGGGCGTCACAAAGTAGTGGGGTCATGAAGCTCAAATTGGGAATCGTAATGAAATGGGGAAAAAGTGGGTGGGGTAATGGGATATTGGCATTATTATGGTTCCAGCCAATATTAATAATCAATAATGCCAGAATGACGTTCAAATCATCACATCTCACGACTAACGGACCATTGGTAACATCGTCGGTGAGTAATGTTTAAGGGGGGGGGGGGGGGGGGATATTTGGGCCTTGGGAGTTCTGAGACGCGAGTTTCGTTTCGAGTAGCGTCGTTCGGGACAAAGTCGACAACTGACATATTTCACTCCTATTTATAACCTTCCGTCCGGACGTTGTCCGCAGATGCAGCCCTTTGATTGGCTCGTACAGACTCCGAGGACAACAATCGGACAATGAGGACCATATTTGGAATCCGCGGACAACATGTGAAAGTTGTCCCAGATTCCGCACAGTGGATTGGTTGGAATGTGTAATAGGATACCGGGACTTTCCCACTTTGACGAAATGTGAAAGTTGTCCCGCATCGTTGATTGGTCGGAGAGGTTTGGCGGAAATTACCGAGCTTAAACAGGTTTGCGCAGTATAAAATGGCGGCCGTGTTCAACACCCACAGGAAATGTCAACAAACTATTGTGACTTGTAACTAACTAAACAAGTGTCTTGTTGTATGAAGACGCCGATAACAAACTATTGACAATTGTGAACATCCAGGCATGCATCGGAGATCGTGGTAAGTTCTGTGCACAAAATGACAGACATGTTTTGTTGTCCAAAATGAGTGATCAGTTCGAAGCGATGAATACGCAATACATCATGTGTATAGCGATGCTTCGCTGGCTGGGTCGCTTCAATATTTTACAGTTTGGTGTAATATAGTTGATAGGAGTCTGTTCTCATGGCTTTTCAACATGTGATTAGCTAAAATATACCATATGTTCTACTTCACAGTTTGAGTTCTTTGTCAAACGGCAGAACAGGTGAAACTGGCTGATGGCTAGAACACACACAGATAATCAGGGTAATGCGGGCGGCCAATTCCGACCGTCATATTTAGCGTCATTGTCGCGTCTATGTGTATGCATTAAATGGCGTTTTCGGGAAATAAATTTAAGTAGATATTAGATCTAAATAAATGGCGGTTTATTTTTTATTTATTTCCATAAATACGCCTACTTACATTGTTCTTTTATTTTATTTCGAAGAAAGCTGGTACTACAGTAAATGTTTCTGACAATAAAAAAATACCTCACGATGTATGAAAATCTAGCTGTGTTTAATAAATCGGCAACAAAGAACGTAGGTTCTTTTGTTTTGCCTTTTTGATTTACGTTATCTCCCTTGAACTGCTCACGTCGTTCTCAAGACAATTCGTACTTAAAACAACATGCAGGTGTGCACATCTGGGCGGTAGGATAGAATTGGGCTACGGCGGCGGAAATCTTACGGGTAATTAGATGAAAGTTAAATAATCCCACCTCTCTATTTAGTCTAATTCGCCGTGTATGATCGACCCTACCTCATAAAGGTGTATGTGTATTGCAATCATGCGGAAATGACAACCCAGGTATGGGAAAACACATTTAAATATCATATAGTTTATTGTTCCGTTTACATCGACAGTTGATTCAAAATTATACGAAACTGTAATTGTTAAACGTGTGTATAACTCCGTTGGATAAAACATGTCCTACATGCGTTTCTTTTATATGTTGGCTAGTTATGTTCTCTAAGTCTCAGTATTGAATACATCCAAATGTAGACCGTGTATTGAGCATTTTTTCAACTTCTGACAAACAGATATTACTGCTGTGCTACACGCGACGACCGCTCTTTAAGAAATTTGATACATGTGCACGCAACGGCTGTCTAAAACGATATTCATCTTTATTCATAATTGATGATTTAAAATTAGAATCATTGTGTTGAAATAATTTAAGGTCGCGTATTGCAGATATTGGAAATAATTTCCATGAACACGATCAATCCGCAAATCTTCATACAATCTAAAGCCTCATACATTTACAATTATGATTATCACAAGGACGGAGTTCGTTTATAGACATAATTATAGTACTTATAAAAGGTTATCATGTTTTCTATATGTCGATATATGCACGAGCTACGTAGCATGCGATATTGTGCGACTTTAGTCGGAACGAGTGGAAATTATATCCACATACAAATCAACTATGACTCGGAATAATCAAATGCCTGATTTACAGTGAAACCTCGCTAAACCGGACACCATGGGAACCTCCCATGGTGTCAGGTTTAGCGAGGTTGCAATGTACATATGTTTTATGCAAATTCGTCTAACTACATACTCACATGTATTGTTTCATTTTTTTAAGTTTACGTCGCTACTTTGCATATACATGTACATGTATTTGTTTATATGACGAGAAACTTGTATGAGTTTAAGTCAATAAATTATATTCTATTATTTCCCGCTATAAAAAAATATACGATGGAATATCCTTCATTTAATTTATTTTTATTTCTATTGAACTCGTTTAAAGGTAAGGTACCCATACCCATCAGTAGCCACTTAATAATGTTTTCTTTATTAGGAATTTAATAAGTGTATAATTGTGTCACTATTCTACCAGTTCTAAAGATTACAAGTGGCCGCTATACAGGTATACTCAGTTAGTAATAATTGTCTTACTGATAGTGACGCGCGTTGGTATCATGCTATTTTCGTATGCAAATGAGTCGTGGTATTTTGTAATTATTTATACTAATTAAATGCGTCACCTGAAAAAAATACTATTTTTGACAGATTATAAAGTATAATACTTGCACATCAGAAAATAAATACAGATTATAAATAGTAATGTCCGTTAACATTTTAAGGAACCACTGTTATCGTCCCCTGATATCAGTGTGGAAAGTTACGTCTGATATAAAATGTATAATAATGCCAATCGATACGTGGAGTAATGGTGAATGAATGTTTATTTTGCCAGAAAATGTCTCAGATATAAATAACATTTGGTGCCTACTGAGCGGGCGTGTATCTTTAAGGTTAGAGGATACCAAATGGTGCGAAATCGCCCAGGGTGTATGCGAAAATAGTGCGGGTGTTTTGAGGTCACATACACCGTTTGCTTGCAAATATTGATCCATTACTACCCAGTTTAACTTGCGGAACATGTTGGGGTGGCTTTAACACCAGTTTTCAGCATATTTGTAGCACTTAAAAGAAAACACTGAACCTTTTGGTCACTTGATGTAAACGGAGTTTCCGTGGCCAACAAATGTACACAATATTGGAGGATATGACAAGGTTGGATTTTTCTTTCTTAGGAGTAAGTGAACCTATTGTTTAGTTCATGCAGAACCAGTACAGACTGGCTGCAGGTCATGTACAAGTGGATCCCACAGCATCCATACGAATAGTGAAAGTAGGAGAGACTGGCCGTATTGGGTGACATTCGGTTAAAGTATATAGTACAACTATTTGGTGGTGTCTAACCTTAACGAGCTACAAAATTACCTGACTAAAGTCAGGTGAGCGATAAAGAAATATTTTACGGCGGCATTGGCTCTAGAACCTTGCATGCCGTCTCCCAAGAATGAGACAAAGAACGGAGGTAGAGATTTTTTGAGAGAAGCCGGTAATTCGTATTTACAGAGCAACTACGAATTATCGGTACCCATTTACAGCTGGGTGAACTGGAGCAGTGTGGATAAAGTACTTTGTCCGTCTTGATCAAAGAAATGTTAATTGTTGTTTAATCGAATTTAAGGGTTTCCCGACACGGTGGCAGGGAAATGTTAACGTCAGTTTGCGGTTGATATAACGAAAACTAATTAGTCAAGCAATGGTCTTGTGTATATTCAGTTTCATACACGCAGTTTGGAATGTTAAATGTTAACAATTACACATAAAGCAGAATATGACAAATAACTTTTTTTTTATAAAATATTTATTGCTGTAGAAAACGTTATACATTTTATGTAATAATTGTAATAACATTTCAAAATTGCAATATAACACGGGACACTATTGCGGCTTTTGTCACTTATAATACGTGAAATAATCCCACCGTGACACAAATAAATTGATTTCCAAAGTCAGTACAAGAGGATAACGCGTATCTCTGAAAATTTCGTCAACTCTCGACGTCATTTACAGAAACAATCGATTTTTTAAGAAATAATTTTTATGAAATATCACACTTAGTATGGTTATATAAATGCTTGATATTTCCGGTGCTACACGTCAAATCCCTCAGTATAATTTATACGGAATTTATCCGGAACCACCGAATGAAGTTAGCACCGAATGAAGTTAGCACCATGAAGTTAGCACCGAATGAAGTTAGCACCACCGAACGAAGTTAGCACCAAATGACGGGAGCACATTACCAAGTGCACATTACAAGTGACGGGAGCACATTACCAAATGACGGGACCACATTTATTTACCAAATGACTTGTTCACATTACCAAATGACGGGAGCACATTACCAAATGACGGAACCACATTACCAAATGACGGGACCACATTACCAAGTGACGGGAGCACATTACCAAATGACGGGAGCACATTACCAAGTGACGGGACCACAATACCAAATGACGGGACCACATTACCAAATGACGGGAGCACATTACCAAGTGACTGGACCACAATACCAAATGACGGGACATTACCAAGTGACGGGACCACAATACCAAATGACGGGACCGCATTACCAAGTGACGGGACCTCATTACCAAGTGACGGGACCACATTACCAAATGACGGGACCACATTACCAAGTGACGGCCCACATTACCAAATGACAGGAGCACATTACCAAATGACGGGACCACATTACCAAGTGACGTGAGCACATTACCGAATGACGGGACCACATTACCAAGTGACGGGACCACATTACCAAGTGACGGAACCACATTACCAAATGACGGGACCACATTACCAAATGACGGAACCTCATTGCCAAATGACGGGACCACATTACCAAGTGACGGGACCACTTTACCGAATGACGGGACCACATTACCAAGTGACGGGACCACATTACCAATTGACAATACCACATTACCAAGTGACGGGACCACATTACCAAATGACGGGACCACAATACCAAATGACGGGACCACAATATCAAATGGCGGGACCACATTACCAAATGACTTGTTCACATTACCAAATGGCGGGTTCACATTACCAAATGGCGGGACCACATTACCAAATGGCGGGACCACATTACCAAATGACGGGACCACATTACCAACTGATGTGAGCCTACATAAGACAGTCATGGCGTTCCATACAATACGGTTCTTCGTCATGCCGTGATATGGTTACTCCTAATTTAGCTAAGTAGAACTTTAGTTATTGCGCGGACAAGGATAATGCGAAAATTGAAAATGGCCGCCAAGGGGAGATAAGTCAGTAATCCGAAAATTTTGAAAAATAACAAGCTCCTTCGTTTTGACGTGATAAACATGTATACTGCGTTATGTTAGTAGAACTCTAGTTAAAGCTGTGCCCGGCCACCCGCCCGAATATATTATACGTGTCATTTTGTTCAACCGGGCGTATAAAAAAATATAACATATAAGTTGTGATAATGCTGAAAGGCTCTTGAATATTGATCGCATATACGTATACTAGTATGTACATTGTATACCATATGATGTTAGTCATTAACAATAACTAGCTGTTTTGTAGTATTGGGCACCTTTTTGGTATGTCAAGTGGAATCTATAATCATGTCCATATTATGAATGTGTAGATGACACAAATAATTTGTACGTTATTAATTCTCATAAAACACATTGAGAACCATCTAGAACATATAGATATAAGTAATATGGTATCATATTTAAAACATAGTTACCTGTACACACTGATCTAACTGCCAGCAATACAGAACATATTGAATGTTACACAATAATGATATTTTTGAAATAAAAGAATGTCTTACCTGATCGCTCAGTCAACGAATCCTTCTTCCAATAATTGAAAAGCAAGCTAAGCGACGGTACCCGGTTCATACATTGTATTCCATTCATTAACCATTTCACCCCTTAGTAACTGGAATTGGTTTTGATATGTTAATTTACCGACCAACCCAATCGTCACAAAATGATTTTCAGATTAGTCCATTTATGAAAAGGGGATGTTGCTTTTTTTTCTAAAAAATGTGAGAATTATTAGCAAAAAGTGCGGATCCTGATGAGACGGCTCGTTACGAGCCGGCTTATCTGGATCTGCACTGTTTGCAAACCCCACTATAGCGGGCTTTCGGGTTCGAAGGGTTAAACATATGCCGTTGTTTCCAGGCTCGTGTTCATGAATATCGGTAATAAGGATGTCACATGGTATTTGATATTCTAGATTAAGCAAACATAGCGATACGCTTCAATATACGTATACTGAAGTACTTTACAATTATTTATTACATATTGGCATATACAATTTCGTGCGTCCACACAAAAACGTGTATTTACCCGAACTGATTGCATATATATGTGAGTCATGCTTTATTTTGGGACCAATTACCTAGATGTGTTAACAGAAATTAGGAGTAATGTTTAACATAAACAACATGTAGTAATCAAAATATAATAAATAGAGGATCTTATATCATGTATATGGCAAGCCGAATTTCCAAAACTAGATATCTCATAAACTTCAGTAGATATATCATATTTACTAGATCGGATATGTCGTGTATTATTTTAGATATCTATTGTATAAATAAGATTACATATTACATGCTGTCCAGTGATTTACCGTGATTCTGGAGGGATTTATTTCCTAGAATATTCCGAAGCAAGCAAAATCGGACAATTTTCCGAGGACAGCAGATTTCATTTGACAATTTTCCGATACAACTAGAGCATCTTGTGCATCAGCAGTCTGGTCAGGGTTTACACTGATCGCCTATCGAACACCAATATCCAGATTACATTTCAGTTGTACGGAGCCCCGCGGAATAACAATTCGTTCCCTCAATTTAACAATTCGTTCCCACGAATTTAACTATTCGTTCCCTCGAATTAACAATTCGTTCCCTCAATTTAAAAATTCGTTCCCACGAAATAACAATTCGTTCCCACGGAAACGAATGAATTGTTAATTCGTTGGAACGAATTTTTATATCGTGGGAACGAATTGTTAACTCGAGGGAACGAATTTTTAAAATGAAGGAACGAATTGTCGTTTCGTGGGAACGAATTGTTAATTCGAATTGTTAAATTGAGGGAACGAATTGTTATTTCGTGGGAACGAATTAATAAAAAAAATCCGTTTCCCCTGCCGGGCTCCGTACAATCGATATAAATTATAACTGTAACAAGCCAGGTTTTGTCAGACCGCAGCCCAAAAACCAAAAAGTTGTCAGAGGACAAGGAAGCGTCCCAGGTGTTATTGGTCTAGACTATGTGACAGATAGATAGACGGATCAATACCTAAAAACTTAACATTTTAACTTTGAAGACGAACACCACAGCGGGTATAGCATAAAGACGCCTAGATTGCGATCAAAAGATCGAAGCAGTATCGCCATACATTATATTAAAGAGGAATTAAATACTAATAAAACATAAACCTCAAGCTATATGTTATGATAGATACATGCAGCAAACCTCGTCCAAAAGTTATAATCCGATCAAACGTTATGCGCGAGTTTTCAAAACAGTACTCATTATCAGATTTATGTAAATTGTTTCCAACCAAATTTTAGCGAGAAAAAGTGTTGATAGAACACGGATTCCCTACGTATCGCTTTGATAATAAACTAGGCAAAATGCCAAGTCCAAAATGGGAGATAATCCATGATCCGGGGGTCGAATAAAAAATGGAAATAAACTTTGCACATCTACTCATCATAAGGAAGCTACATACCAAGCATCAGGTCTGTAGCAAGTACGGTTTAAATGTTTTACGAGCTACAAGTCAAAATTGCCAAATTCTAAATGTGTGTGTGTTTTATTAACGTGTCGCATTTATTATTTATTATTCGACCTATGAGACACCATGGCGGTATTTACAAAAGTAAATCAATTTATGCACATGTGTTTTCTAACGCTTAAAACTTATGCAAAGTGAATTAAAATGAGTGGTTACGTATTGAATAAGTTGGTTTAAAAGTTACACATAAAATAAATAAAAATATTAATTGGATTTTTCCAGTAAATCGAAAATGCCTGCGTTCCGGCAGTGGCCACATATTTGTTATATCTGAATGATTGGCGGTAAAGATTCAGATCTGTTCACGTGTTTGTGTGATCACACCACTTGAATCTGCTCTGCATCGGCCTTCTGCATATTTCCTAAATGTCTATAAGTGAATCGGCCAAACAGTGAGGATGTTATTGATCGGCTGTCATAACTATAGAGACAGTTCCTTTAATGTCAAATTCAAAATTTCCACTGAATACTAGCCAAGGGTAGTCAGTAAGTAGATGTTTAAGTCAGTTACTGCCCTAATCAATGTGTTCATGTGCTTAGATAACCTACATGTGCACATGAAACACCTCGCCGCTTCGCGGCTCGGTGTTCCATGGGCACATGTAGGTTGTTCAAACACATGAACACCTCGATTAGGGCAGTAACTATTCCATACCAAATCATAAATAGCGTTGCGAACGCTAGTTTTGTTGACAGTCGATGGTACTATTTTTATTTAGTTGAATTTATTCCACATGTGTCTATAAATAGCAACATATTATATGTGTGGAACAGTATTTTGTTTCAAAGTAAACAAAATGTTATGTTTTACAAAGTGTGCTTCCTGGTACTGAAATAGCTAACGGAAATGCGTTACCAACTTATGTGCCCCTCTTCATCAGAGTCAATTGTAGTACATGTACATTGTATATAAGAAAACACACAGTCCTTGTACATGTATATGGCATTTGGAGTCAATAAAGCGAACATTAAAGGAACATTGAATATCTTCGACATCATCTGAAATATCATGTGAGACACTGTTTCTTTAAAATACGCTAGGACATCTCTTTTGTCATATATCATCAGTTGGGTCTCTGTAGAGACCACATCATTAACAATTTAATCCTTCATATGTTTAGCCACTGTATTTTCACATGCAGTTTCAGTAATAAACCTACTTAAGTGATTGAACTTAAATGATTGATGCAGTTGTCATTCAACAATGAAACATGCCCTTGTGTACGATAATAAAACTATTATCAGTCAAATGCAGAATATATCATAGTTGTATGCCAGTCCACGTGTACATGCATTTTATTATTATAATGCATAAATTTGACTTTCGTAGGTAGCGTAAAACATATTATGTCCTATTTTTGTATAACTGGGATCAAGTGAACAATGTTCTCAAGCCAAAAAAAGCGTCACAGCTATTTTATTGTATCTTAAATATGCACTGATCACAAGTTATCAATAAGCATAGCTTAAGTTCGACTCATATGTTCTAAAAGGCCGGCACTAGTTTATATTCAATATCAGTATACACTAGTGCAATAAATGTGCAAATCAGACGGGTACAATACAACACGTTAGGTAACCAGTATATGCTTAGTATGATGCTGTGCTCCTGCAATAAAGTAAATCTAACATTTGTGTTCAAGTGATGTAATATTATATTTATTAAAGCCCCTTGACTGATCTATAAAGAAACTCAACAAAGCCTCTTATGGCATCAATAAACTCGTTAATAAATATCATAGTAAATTATCACGCAAGTAAGATCCTCTATGTATATATATGGGCCGCGCTCTGTGAAAACCGGCCTTAATGACAAAATTTTCGATTTGCACTTTTTTACATTTTTGGATGCGGATACCTTTCACAAACAATATGCTGAAAAGAAAATGCAAATATATTTCATAGTTTTTGTTTTATCTCACTTTTAGTAGCACCATGTCAATCACGCAAGGAAAAAAAAGTAACGTCATCGAGAAAATGACGTTATTGAAACGCTGACGTTTGTACGATGCAACACAACAGCCTACATTAGAAATGCGTGTTCATAGACTCATTGACTGTGCTTGCTGTAAACTGTATTTGTTGATAAGTTGCACTAAATGTATCTACAAGAGTTAGTATGAATACAATCAAACATTGAACAGAATAAAACTATGATATGTACATGTAGTGAACAAACCAAACGCACCACTATCAATGGTAAATCTATAATTAGCCGACATGTGACCTCGTAATTTGCTACTATCGCCAACTATCACAGATTAGGCATATACATGTACCGTCAGAAAGATACATTGTAATTATTTGAGAATTTAGTTCAGAATCTAATTGACGTTATTTACGTAACAGTTAATTGTGACGTCATTTATTGATGTAGACATTACGTCACTCACCAAGGACCAAATACAAACAACTAAACGACATTCCTGGTGTTTGAAATTGAAACAATCTGTACCGGCAATATGTATCTTCTGTAGAAATGAATAGCCTGAATTTGGTTAGAATTTGGATAGGCCTATGGCTGCACATATCAATGACTTCAGCGCCCGATGGTGTATGGAGGGTAGTCGGACCCCCCCCCCCCCCCCCCCCCCCCCCCCCCCCCCCCCCCCCCCCCCACCCCCCCCCCCGGGAGTTTTAAACAAATTAAAAATCGACTGTCCATACCCGACTCTCAGATTAAATTTACATCTCAGAAAGCGCGAGGAACGTTTTCCTGTGTAGCCAATATGACTGACGGACGGTCTTGTGTACATGTACCTCGTACTAGCAGGTACATGTATGTCTATGGGGAAATCCTGCGCTGACCCCCACTCCCTCGGCTGCCCACGCCGCGCCACTGCCTCCACACAGAGAGGACAGATATTGTTAGGTGTGTCCGCTTAAAAAAGTTATTGTGTGGGCTACCCGTCTCGATCTTGTCTATGAATTTACTGCCGGTACTGATTTTTTATATAAGTTTCTTCAAATTGTATAAATGTACGCATTTATCAACCGTACTTTGTAGATTCCTTCATATGTTTTTATTTGCGTGACTGATGCCCGCGTGAACGCATGCGTATTTATTTAGTAAGTGGAATGGATAGTTTTTTAAATCAAAAGTGGCCAACAGAACATTCAGGGCAACATCCATTACTGTGTATTTTTAAATGTGTGTCGGTTTGAATTTTTGATAATGGGTTTACCATTTGAAAACAAATATATATACATAAACCTGTCAATATAGGGAAAATGTGTTGATGTGACATACATGATTGTATAATTGTTATAAAATGTTCTAATAAAAATACCGGCAGTAAGCATAATAGTACTGGTGCATGTATACACTGTATCCTCTCGTCGGGAATAATTAATTTGAAAACGAAATTTGCAATTTAATTGTGTTACGTTTCAGAAAAAAGTACATTCAACGCCTTTGTAAACAAAGAAATGAGTGGCTAAAAAGCACCGTAGCGTACGTATATGTATTTTGAATTCATGTCTGCACACTATATAATCAAGTCAGTTATTTACACACTAAATTTGTACGACCACCACCACAAATTGCGACATTTGTTTGAAGCGACTCGTTTGAATCTGCAAATATAGAAGTTGTTTTATTCCACATATAGAAGTTGCGGATTCACGTAGGGAAAGCTCGGCGTGCGCCCCCTAAAGTTTTGCGAGTAAATATATGTTTGCTCTAAAATGCGTTATAACGCCGCAAAATGGGGTGTAGATATCAAAAATATTCAGGAGGGCATACCGCCGGACACACCTAGCAGTCTCCCGAGCAACGCTTGGTTGACGAACACACGGTGCTAGTTCGAAAATATAGTAAACTGTTTCAATTAAGAAGTCACGCCCCGCCCACCTAACCTGAAACTAGAACGTCCATTTGATAAAAAAAAAACAATAAAGCACGCAGACATCCAATGTTTAGTAGTAAGTAAATTAACAACGATCTAAAGTAGGACTTCTTAAATTTGTAAATGTTGGAGACCTGTGCATCTGCGCAGCCTGATCAGGGTCTGCACTGATTGCAAAAATACTAGTAAAATATATGCCATATATTCATATAACCATATTTACAAATGGTCAATTAAAATAATATTTAACAATCATCAAACGGCAATCGTACGGCTGATGTAATGTGATATTTTTGAAAGTCGCTAAAATTACGTGACATTAGAATGGTTGCAGATGCAGATGCAGATGCAGATACAAATCAGTAGGCTACGTCCCTGGGGCCCGTTCCACTAAACTTCGTAAGACTAACATGTTCGTAAGTACAAAATTAAGATAGTCCACATTAACAATATTTTCCTGTAAACAATTATTACATTTATTGAGCAGCCTATGTCAATAAATGTAAATCAATCAATTGAAATTTCCAGACGATCCTAGATTTGCACTTACGAACATTTTAGTCGTACGAAGTTTAGTGAAACGGGCCCCCGGTGGCTACAATTATGTTCGCAGTAAATATGCCTGTGACACAATACCAACACACGCAATACTAAATATAATAAAACTGTTTGGCCCAGTGTCAACATGATGCGATATGCCAGGAGCGCGTAAATAGCACTATCATATTTTTTTTTTTTTTATCTGTGATACGATTATTTTTCTGACAATTTACCCAATTTGATTTTATGTTGAAATTTTTTGAAACATTCGACGGTGAATCAGTACATCAAATGAATTAAGCCTACTAAGCCCAGTTCTAGTCCGTGGCAAATTTAACAAGAGCAAACTGTTTACATTTTCTTTAATAAAAGTAACGGTTTCACGTAGAGCGGGGGCCGGGGTCTGACCGGCCGTCGGCACTAACCGCCCCCATCAGTAAACACGTTTAAACCTAAGTTGTATCTTATATTGCGCATGTTCATTTCCCCGTGAGTTTTAAATTTAAGACAAACAGTGCAGAAAGTATTCACGGCCATTACGAATTAAATCGTTTTCCATAGATCGACATCTGTAAACCAAGACCTTTTCATAAATATGATCATGCGATATGAAGATCTACATAGACGCATAATTAAATCATGAATACATGAATGCAGTGTTACCCGAGTGTGTCTACATATTTCGAACATCGGTTGTCACGTTCAAGTGGAGGTTAGCGTTACTCATCAAAATGCGTAATGCAGTGTCATCGAAAATTAATCCCAAAATCGGAACTGGGTTTGTACAGCGCGTACAGTTCCGTCTTAGACGGCCGAAAACACCCGACCCCGCTCTAATCTGAGCGGGACAGTATAGCATAATTAGTAAAGAGTGCACACATGCGCCCCTGGTTCGATCTTAAAGTTGTAAGTACATGTATAGCTGATGGTGGTCGCCAGACAGGATAAGTTTGTTTTCTGTGAGTATTCCGGTTTCAACCCAAAATAAGAAACATGCAGACGCCTCCATCTACGCCGACTACAATTGTTCTCGCGTTTGTTTGTAATTGTTATATATATAAATAAAGTTTAAAATAAATATTAGCATTATGATTACATAATACTGATATTGTTATGTGTTATCTAAAAATACCGGTCGTATGGTTATTTAGTTTCAAATGTCATTTCACAAGTCGTCCATATAATATATTATAAAAATCATAAATGAAATATGCCCATTTGTATAAAAATAATAGACACAATTACTACGTATTTCCTTGAAGGAAACCGAAGAGAAAAAAAAGACAACTATATGAACCACTATGAAAACAACTGTACAATTCTGCCACGCATATCCAACATTCAAATATTTGTGAGCCGTAAAGAGTACGGCTATAAATAGGACAACTTATTGCAATGACGCAACAATTCCAAGTGTCAAAATCCAACGTGACGTTGGTAAATTTATGCGTAATTTTGCGACGTCATTTTCAGCCTTTCATGACGTTGTCATTAAGGCTGGTTTTCACAGAGCGTGGCCCATATATATCACAGTTTTTGAGACCGGATGAAATATGCCACTTCACGAGTGGGTGTAGGTTTATAACACTTGTTTGTCGAGCACGCTTGCGGAAAGCGAGACATAGTGATCACAATGACGTCCGGATTGTCAGTGCGTCCGTCCGTCCGTCCGTCCGAAATCTGCGTTAAAGTTTTTAAATACCTTATATCTCTGCAGTCCTAAGTCACATTGACTTCAAACTTCATATGCTTATTAGTCATGATCGATATATTTATGCTGTATCCCACACATGCGGCCCCTCTGCCCAAGGTCAAGGTCAAATGACTTAGAAGTCTGCGTTCCGAAATCTTATTTAACGTTGTTAAATACCTTATATCTCTGCAGTCCTAAGTCACATTGACTTGAAACTTCATATGCTTATTAGTCACCATCCATATATGCATTACGTGTCCCACTCATGCGGCCCCTGTGTCCCTATGTCAAGGTCAAATGACTTAGAAGTTTGCGTTAAAGTTTCTGTCAAAATTTGCGTTAAAGTGTTCACATACCTACTATCTCTGTAACCGTAAGTCAGATTTGCTTGAAACTTTGTATGCTTATTGGGCATCAAACTTCAAATAAATACACTCTGAGACCATCAAATGCCTCGGCGGGCTCGACATGCGGGCCGCGGCCATCCACGTGTTACTTACTGAACGCCCCTCAATTATATCCCTATTTTTGTCGTTGACAATTGTCTTTCCATGTCCTAAACTATATGTAAACATAAATATACTGTAGACTACGTGTGGGAGATTCACCAGGTAAGCTTTTATTTAAAGTATTTCAACAATGTTTTACATCATAGTTTAGACATTTCTACCGCCCGTCTGTATATACTTTTGTTTATATATCTGTCCACGGCATTGACACGATTTGTGATTACATATGCGCCACTTGCACGAAGAAGGACATTGCAGCATTTGTAAGGCCAATAATGAGTACCTTTATCATCATTCACCATCCAAATTAGCATTTTATGTTCTACATGTAATCATTCCGCTGATGGCAAAACGTCAACAACTGCTACATCGGTAACATGTAGTAAATATAGTCAATGGTATTGATCGAATGGCGACTAACACATGCAATGATCAAACAGCGCGGATGCGCCGACTGATCCGGGCTACGCTAGCCATCGTAAGACCGCTTTTCTTAGCCGGTGTTCCTTGTGTCAAGCTATTACTACATACAATGACCACAGACACACAACTTGTGTGGTTTGCCGTGGAGCACGATTTTGTTCGTGCCCAGGTTTGCATATAGATGCAAACTTTTATTTTGTCTACAGAGGTGTTCAAATTGCTTACCAACCTCTGATGACAAACAATAGAGTCGATGTGTAATATTGAGTACTTGAGTTTGTCATAAATATGGCACTGAACGAATAGTTAACACAATGTAATAAAATCTGCTTTCTCCTTCTATACATATCATATAGTGATGATGATAAAATAAATGTTAAATTTACGTGATTCATAAAAAAAATTAATTTATCGTTCAATGCCATGTTGACAAAATCAGTGTTGCTTGTTTGTGCTTTATATAATTATTTGGTCGTCTGAGATCAGTATACAAATCACAATTGAGCAACACGTGGTCTTTCATGTTTAACCTGATTTGAACGGCAGACTTTGCAAATACGTTCAGGTAGTGGCTATGGCAGTAGATTTGTGTCTATGTTCGATCGGCATATTTTCATTTGATTATCGCATAATTATATTCAATAATCAAATGAATATTGATGATTATCGAACGTAAATACTATTGTTATTTTATGGTTGCATATAGTTCAATAATTAAATACATTATTGTAATTTCACAATAAACTGTTTATTTGTATGTTCAATAAATCAAACGTAAATATAAATTCGTTCAAACATATATTTACCCAATTGAATATAAATATGCACTGTCTGCAGATAACAGTTCTGCTATTTATTCGATAAATCGAACATAAAATAAACTGATATATTTACCTAATCAAACATAAATATAGTTTGTTTAAATAATTATGTGTGCTTGCACTGCTGTATTGGTTCGATTATGTTTATTTTCAGTTAACTCAATCGAACGTATATATGTGATGTCAATTGTTTTGTTAAACATATTGGTTCGATAAATGATACATATTGGTTCGATTAATGATACATACATATAGGTTCGATAAATGATACATACATATTGGTTCGATAATGATACATATATTGGTTCGATAAATGATGCATATTGGTTCGATAAATAATACATACATATATTGGTTCGATAAACGTTATCTATTGGTTCGATAAATTATACATATATTGGTTCGATAAATCGTACATATTGGTTCGATAAATTAGACATATTGGTTCGATAAGTGGTACATATATTGGTTCGATAAATGATACATACGTATATTGGTTCGATAAATGGTACATATATTGGTTCGATAAATGATACATATATTGGTTCGATAAATGATGCATATTCAAGGGCGGATCCAGGATTTTTGTTTAGGGTGTGTGTGAGTTGAGGTCCACGATTTTGACCGAAATGCTTCGAGGGTCCGGGGGCATGGTTCCCCCTTCCTCCCTCCCTCCCCCCCCCCCCCCCGGGAGATTTTTTGAACGTAGATGCCCGTTGGTGCAATCTGGCATATGTCTGAGACTATAGTGCTGAATATCACAACACAGGAGAAGTAAGAAAAAGAGAAACGAAATTTTACCATTTTCATTTTAAATTTACATACCCACGCATTACGCAAACATAATATTATTATATAGTTGCTCCACACCTTTCCAGCATCAAAAGCGTCCGTTTTTACACCGTGACTATTAACTAATATCTTACTACTGTGCATTGAGTGAGGCGCGTCACTACTGTCCTACACAGGGAAAATAAGCATATTGTCTCAAACTATTATGCTACGCGCGGGCTGAGCATCATCTCCCCACTGTGCTAGCGACATGAATTATCGGTCTACGGGTGGTTAAACGGGGCACTGTGGAATATGCTACCAGCTGGCTGAGCATCATCTCCCCACTGTTCTAGCGACATGAATTATGCGACATGAACTGTCGGTCTACGTGTGGTTAAACGGGGCACTGTTGAATATGCTACCGCGGGCTGAGCATCATCTCCCCACTGTGCTAGCGACATGAATTGTCGATCTATGGGTGGTTAAACGGGGCACGGTGTGATATGCTTCCCGCGGGCTGAGCATCATCTCCCCACTGTTCAAGCGACATGAATGGTCGGTCTACGGGTGGTTTAAACGGGGCACAGTGGAATATGCATGCTACCGGCGGGCTGAGCATCATCTCCCCACTGTGCTAGCGACATGTATTGTCGGTCTACGGGTGGTTAAACGGGGCACGGTGTGGTATGCTTCCCGCGGGCTGAGCATCATACCCCACTGTTCTAGCGACAATGAATGTCGCGGTATACGGGTGTAAAAACGGGTTTGGAGGGACTCGGTGTAAACGCTGTAATATGCTACCCGCGGGTTGAGCATCATCTCCCCACTGTTCTAGCGACATGAATTGTTAAATGGGGGCACTGTGGAATATGCTACCAGCGGACTGAGCATCATCTCCATACTGTTCATGCGACATGAATTGTCGGTCTACGGGTGGTTATACGAGGCCCTGTAGAACATGTTACACGGATGATGAGCATTACCTCCTCATTGAATTATTGTGCATGCTGTGTTGTTGTTGCTGCATCCGAGATGCAAGCAGCCAATCGTATTCGAACCAAAATGTACCATTTATTGAACCGATATGTATCATTTATCGAACCAATATATATTTATAATTTATCGAATACATATATTGGTTCGATAAATTATGCATATTGGTTCGATAAATGATACATATATATTGGTTCGATAAATGATGCATACATATTGGTTACCGTTTGATAAATGATACATATATTGGTTCGATAAATTATGCATATTGGTTTGATAAATTATGCATACATATTGTTTTGATAAATGGTACATATATTTGTTCGATACATGATGCATATTCGTTCGATAAATGATACACACATATATCGGTTCGATAAACGTTACATATTGGTTCGATAAATTATACATATTGGTTCGATAAAATGATACATATATTGGTTTGATAAATGTTACATATTGGTTCGATAAATGCTACATTTTGGTTCGAATACGATTGGCTGCTTACATCACGTGGGTTTACCATCTCTCGGATGCAGAAACAAGAAGAACAACAACAATGCAGACACGATTTATAAGCATGATAAGTTAAAACAAGAAAAATAATGAGAGTATCTGTCCGCAAGAACGGTTCCTCATCTGGAAAGGTATAATTATCCACAAATAGTATTTCAAACTTTCATTTTTCACTAGTTGGTCACTGCATTAAGTGCATTTAACAAATCCATGTGTTCACACGAGAAAGCGACTGGATTCCGAACGTTACCAGAACTCGGACAGCTGTTGAGGCAGTGTAGTGTAGTTCTGTGTGACAAAATCTCAGCAACTTTATTCTTGTTGTGGTTGCTGCGGGCAAATATAAACAATAACTGATTGCAAAGAATAAATTTGCCACTGTTCTGTCACATAGAACTAGAGGCAGTGGAGTGGGACCAAATAGATTATAGACCATCTTCTAGACCATTATCATTATCTTTATTAGTTTAGTTATAGTAATATAACTAATAAAGATAATGGTCTAGAATATAATGGGTTTGGCACCTGTGAGGGGTAGTCCGGGGGGGGGGGGGGGGGAGTGGGCTGCGTGGCTAGTGGTGAACTTTTTTTATCAGTGGCTGATTGCTGGACCAAATGTCGGTCAAAAAATCTATGTGGGCAATGTTTGGCTAATGTACGCTGGTGCCCTATTGAGCACTTTTTCACCATGTTCACAATGAGTGTTTTTTTTGGCAATCGCAAAGTTGAAAGCGCATGTTGTACCGATAATAGGCTATATAAGAGTTACTCTTCTTGGAAAATCACTCTTCATTAGAGGTACGTTTGCTGTAATGTTTTGATAAATTTCTGTTAAGAAAAAAAGAAAAAAAGAAGAAAGAAAAAATAGGAATTAACTTTTTGAGTGATATCTCCATCTTTTTTTACAGCAAGTCTTGTTGGAATATTTGCATTTGTTCCCCAATATTCGATTTGTAGGTGAAAAAGTGACATTGGTTTGGCTGGGTATGGAACAAAATGAATCAAAACATAGTTATACCCAGTCCAAAACGGACCCAGTTCACTTCGGGCTCACTCAAATTGGACCTTGATCATGTTTATAATATGTTTATTTGCTGTTAAAAATTATAAAAAAAATTGTGCTGACTCCTAAGTTCTGTACAATTACTCCTAAAATGTGTGGCTATTGAATCACTTGACAGTCCTGCTGGAAAAAATGCTGTTGGTTGATCAATTATATGCATCTATGGGGCACAGGCATAATATTTTCAGCTGAAATTACCCCATTTAATAATTAATTTGGGTAATGTTATAACTGCCCATTCAGTGTTTAATATTAACACTTCATTCAATTAAATTTTCCATTTCAAGACCTGAATATATACTATAATTACTGATACTATCAATTTGCCTATCTGTGCAGATTGTACATCGGTAATGCATATTTCGTCAGTTCGACATCAGAATAAAACATTGGATGGTGGTTGGGTAAATTAACGATCGGCGTTCATCCTTAATTGAATGCCGACCTACATGATTTGGCCCTCATGTACCGCTTTGGCTCCCTGGTACTTCATGCTAAATCATGTTATGTCCCATTAAACAGGAATAGGTTCTGTACATATAATATTGTTTTTGAGGCTGGAGCTAAGTGACTCTGGTGTGGTATGGACCTAGCATCAGGTGAGGATATTGTAATTTCCGGACTGATTATATAGTTATGTACAGATTGAGTTTTGATTTTGGGAATTTCCCTCGTTGTTGACAGGTTGAATGCGGGATAATCTATCCTGTTGGCCCAGCCTTAAATGACCCTGGAAGTTGATAGGCCGTTAAACACCAATAATCAATCAATCTGAATAAAACACACAAGTTTTGGAATAAACTCAACTATTAATTTCTACACAGTATGACATTCCAATAATTTGGTAAAAAGTTATTCATGATTGTGGCCAGACTGTGAAATCATTAGTCCCTGTTCAGGCTGTTGCTAGATTGCCATCTTGTTCACTATATTAATAGTTTATATAAGAAACTAACCTTTCATTACATCACTGGATAGTGCTACTTCAATTTTAGTGCCAAGTAAGCTACATTGAACCAGCATGATGTCTGCCATGTTTGTTTATTCTCGTAAGTGTGCAACATTAGCCAAATAATTGTGACGTTTGAAAGCACGTGGGTGACAATCTATCCATCAATATACGTCATTTAATGAATAAGTGATATCACCCATTCAAAATGAATTGGTGATATGACATATTCGAATGGGTGATATCACCTATTTGAAAGTATGATATCACCTATTCAAATGAGTGATATCACTGAATCAAAATGAATGGGTGATATCATCTATTCAAATGGATGATATAATATATTCAAAAGGATATCATCTATTTGAATAGATGATATCACAGATTCAGTGTAAATAGATGATATCATGTTTTCGAATAGGTGATATCACTCATCATTTGAATAGGTGATATCACAATGTGGTATTAAAGTCCAAAACGGCATCCCATACCAGGGCTTGAAACTCGTGCTAGCCATTGGCTGGTATATTTTAGTAATGGCTGGTCCTGATTTGCAATTCTGACCATCCCGTGTGGTGAGTAAAAATTCCAGGCGACAGCACTAGAACTAATATTGACGTCTTAAAAAATCAACAGGCTGTTCTGGTCTACAGACATTTTCAGCAGCGATAGTGGTTTCCAATCAGAATCGGGAATTAACATTCATTCGTTCTCGTAGTGGCCATGTCCCGGAGGGTGTTTAGCCAGATACATTTGCACATTTTTGTATTCCATAGACCGGGGCAAATGTGGATGCCCCGTGCTATGGACCGGGACAGGGGTTGTGTGCCGGGATTACACCTGACTAGATTAGTGTATTTGGGTAACGCTATATGGGCTGGTAGAAACTGATAAGGGCTAGTAAATTTCACAAGCAACGAGGCTATTGATATCACAGTGTGGTATTAAAGTCCAAAGCAGCACGCCATATGAGGGGGGGGGGGACGGAAATTTTTGTGAAAAAGAGCTAGCAAATGGGGTATCATCTGTGCCGACCTTAGAAATATGTTTCCCATATCGCTACCCTAGCCCCAGATGTGTAGGTATGGTAGGTAGGTATGTAGCTGATTTCAATGACTGCTGAAACTGTGCATTATTTAATGAATTACAGAAGTATAGGTGTACGGAAGCCTGGAGGTGACACAAGAAACAAAAATCCTACCAGGCTATGTCGTGCGCATGACATGCTACCACGTGTGCACGACATCATATTATGTGGGCACAACATCCTATTACGTGCGCACAAGAACCTACCACGTGCACACGACACCCTACCAAGTGCCCACGACATGCTACCACATGCGCACATCATCCTATCACGTGTGCACGTCAGCATACCACGTGTGCACGACACCCTATCATGTGCGTAGGACATCCTATAACGCGCGCACATCATAATTGACCAATGAAATTGGGTTGTATGTGGGCGCCATTTTGTCTATCTAAAGTATGACCACCATAAGGCTTAAAACCAAAATGGCTGCCAAATTAATGCAAATGTGTGATGATTAACGATAATAGCTCAAATTGGTCATTTAAATTCATTTCAAATGGATTATTCCTTGTTTTGTACATGGGACTTCAATAACTTTAAATGCCAAACTTACAAAATTAATGGCTTCCATAATACTATAAAAATTCAAAATGGCCACCAAATTAATGTCTTGGTTATCAAGGTTTGATGCAACGTTGTGCATATTGATATGCTCATTTTCATAGTTATTGTACGGGTAGAGCTTCATTATTCTTGTACAGATGTTATTGAACTGTCGGACCGCTAGTTATGCAATAAACTTATATATTAATTTATACATTCTATTTGTTCACAGGATCATACATGTATTAGTAGAAAGGCACTTCGAAGATAAGTGGCTTCAAATTACTTCCTTTCAACCCGAGAGAGCAAAAGCGACGACTAAGCTAGTTTGATACATTATACCTCCCTGAACATGAATCCGGTGTTGACTCACCAAATTAGGTGGGACAATGACCTTTTTTGTGGTCATTAGGTGCAAAGGTGTCAAATAATGAGTTCAAAACGCATGTAAATTTGTACAATTGATAAATATTAACCGTTTTAAATGATTTTGGTGTCGGTATGTCAGCCATTTTGGTATGACGGCCATATTTTGGTATGACGGCCAAAATCATTAAAATCTGTTAATATTTAACTTTTGTACGAATCCACATGCGTTTTGTACTCATTTGACCCCTTTGCACTCAATGACCCACCTAAGTTGATTGCCCAACACCGGGTTCGTGTTCAGGAAGGCATAGTCGTTGCTTGGGTATTGACCAGAAAGTCATTTTCATGGTGGCCTGCCACTATATACTATATTCTTTTCAGGTGATTAATGTTCCAGAAGAGTTTGAGCAATTTGTGGAGGAGGCACGAAAAGAGATGGGGATTGCTGATGGACCATGTGTTTTTCTGACAGAAAAGGGAGATGTCATCGACAGTTTGTCAGTGTTGAGGTATACATTACATGAAAATTATTTGGAATAAATTTGTGATTCTTGTATTAAATAAGTGATATGCGGTGGTTGAAATGCTCTATCTCATCTAGGTAACTTTAACGATTATGTGCATAACTTTTACTAGACCTATGTGCCACTTAAAATGATTTTCACAGAAAACCAATTTCATGACCGGCGTCATTTGACTCCTTTGTCTGAAATATTTGTAGTTGGAGTCATTTGGTACCATTCAGGAGTCACAGTCTATGTAATACAATAATTTACAGCAGCAAACTGTCTACTACATTGTATTTAATTAACGTTTGAAAACTGACACAAAATGGCTAACAAATCATCCACATGGAATCAATACCTCAGAAAATGAGCAAGTCTAGTCACAAACAGGAATTTTAATCCAAGCACCTCGGAGTCAGGAACGACTAGGTCTGAAAAGGCTCCTTTTTGCGAGTTATCTGCTAGGACTTGGGAGTGTGACTACGTCAAATCCATAATATGCCCCTCTCCCCCCGTCACTTTCATGTTACAGACGGGTTCATATTCTACCTGTACACAGCCCAGTCTATATGTCGTCAATGTCATTATTCAACAAAATGTACAAAGCTATATAGTAAGTTGGATAAATTTTATTTCAGAGATGGGGATGTAATTTATATCAGACTGAGAGCTCAAGTTGACACAGTCACTCAACTGACTGGAACTCCTACAAGTAAGTACCGTAGGTAAATTTTTAGCATATCTTCCAAAGGAAGGGGTGCTTATACATGTACTGTACTGTCTGTGGCGTCAGTATCCACCTGTCTCTCTGGGCCAACGTCGAAGGGTCTAGGAGTTGAGGGGCAGAGCCTAAGACAAAATAATCCTTTAAAGTGACTATGACATAGAATGTGTGTAACTCGCCAAATATGATCGCCTATTGGGTTTTTCCATATATTAATCAAGCAAGTATCTATTTAGACACTGTTCGGATGTGTGTTCACTCATTCTGGCACAAAGGTTACTTACCATTTCCTATCGTTTAAAGCCGAAGTGTGTTTGTAAACGGATTTGAAATGGTAAATATAATGGTTTGGATAGAGGTGCCACCTCCACAAAGAATATGGTGTATTTGCATTGCGATTAAGAGACAACTCTGTGTTTCAGATGTATTATGTGTTAGTTTTTTATACTAAATCATTTGCCAAACATGTTTTTGTGTTTGAGCAAATCAGAAAATTTGATTAGTTAGACATATATCGGCTTTGATTTATTCCGAAGCCCCTAAACTCTCTTGTTGTTTAGGGATTTTGCCTTTGATCTTTTATGTAACCCTAAACCAAAAATGCTGGAATGTCCACCTGCCTGTCTGTCATCCAAGCAACGAAGAGTAGAAGGTGCCATGGGGGGAGCCTAACACAAAATAATCCTTTGATTCATTCTGTCTGTTTCTATTCATTACAAGGGGCCATTTCTTTGATGTAGAACAATTGAAATGTCCCATTTTTCACTGTTGGTGGACTGTCCGTCAGTTTGTCAGTCTTCAAATGTTAAGTGTTCATGTTTTGCTCTGTTTCACCTTACTATTGCTCCTACAGCCACCATACGTGTACCACATCATTATCAGATGATACTCGATGCAAAATTCTATAGATCTGTGACGACCTTCATGTGACCTTGACCTACTTTTGTTTGGCGTAAATTACGTGGTCATTTTCAATGTCTACTTTGTTTTTGTTCTTAGTGCAAACTGATGTATATCAGTAACATTCATTAAACTATAACTAAACCTATTCACAACAATGGTACTTGGTGCGTTAGAAGGTTTGGTTAGTTTACATGTAATAAGTGATTAATGTTTGATATCAACATAAATTAATTGTGGTAATATTTCAGGAACTGGTAGAGCTGAGAGAGCGGCAGCAGAGGTTACCTCGCTATTTGGCCCGTATCAGAGGGGCCCATTCAGCCCAACATCGACAGCCAGAAGAGGGAGGGGAGGTAGGCGCTCTCAGTGCGCAGGTACAGCAACAAGACAAGTGCAGGTAAACAAGCGGGTCCTTGTTCTCAGGACACGAAGTTGGCCAGCAACAAAAAGACTTGACGATATCTTGGTGGATGGACAGATAGTGTTTGGCAAAAATGAAGAGGACATGCGGCACCATATTGCCGATCTCATGCAATTACGATTTCACAAAGAATTTAAAACCGACAGTTTCGAGCTTCTTCGAGCAGAAGGGAGGCGCTTATCGAAACCGACTCTTCCGGCATACTTTTCTTGGTCGGGAGAATTCATCTCAAAATTTGTGGGTCAAGGGGCACTCTACATACAAGTAAGTAAAATGTGTGTGTGGTATAAGGAATTCCACTCTAGGGGCCTGATGCCCGCTAATAAAATTTGATTCAGGCGAGTAGATAATGCCTTGGAAGTAAAATTAAGTAAATTTTGTGTGCTGTCTTTACCCACAGTGCTGTACACTGTTCATTGCAGTCTCGTTTTGACATTATTGGCATGCTCAATGGCACGCGACATAATATAAGGTTTTTTTTTCCACGGCGTTAAAAGGCATTAAAAGTGTGAGATCCCCAAACCATGTGCTATGCTAGGAGGAAATTGAGTTCAATTTCAGTTTATTAGAAGAAGAAAAAAATCCATACTTGTAGGGGGGAACGGTGATCTTGTTTGAATATACATGTATGAGTGTATTTAAGTAATTTAATGGGTGGCATATAGTGTTCAGACTGTCAGTTAAAAAGTTTGTCACAGTTTCTACAAAATGCCGCTGGTGGCATCCACATTTGAAAGACGCATTCCTTGTTTTTATATATGGAGCTTTAATTTCTAACTGTCATATTATTGTCGCGCCCGCTTGAAAAGCGCGATATAGTCGGCACAATGACGTCCGTTCGTTCGTTCGTTCGTTCGTCTGTTCGTCCGGATTTACGTTAAAGTTTTTGGAGACCCATTATCTCGGCAACCTTAAGTCGGATTGAGTTGAAACTTCACATACTGATTAATCATCATCCATATTTTCTTTCTATACCACACCCATGCGGCCCGGATACCCAAGGTCAAGGTCAAATTACTTTGAAATTTGCGTTAAAGTTTACGTTAAAGTTTTTCAAATTGCTATATCTCTGTAACCACTTGGGATATCAACTTGAAACTTCATATACACACTGATCACCATCTATATTTTCATTTTATACCCTGCCCATGCTGCCCAGATGCCCAAGGTCAAGGTCAAATTACTTAGAAATTTTTGTTAAAGTTTACGTTAAAGTTTTTCAAATTCACTTGGGATATCAACTTTAAACTTCATAGACATATTGATCAACATGTATATTTTCATTTTATACCCTGCCCATGCTGCCCAGGTGCCCAAGGTCAAGGTCAAAATTACTTAGAAGTTTTTGTTAAAGTTTACGATTAAAAAGTTTTTCAAATTGCTAGATCTCTGTAACCACTTGGGATATCCACTTGAAACTTCATATACACATTGATCACCATCTATATTTTCATTTTATACCCTGCCCATGTGCTGCCCAGATGCCCAAGGTCAAGGTCAAATTACTTAGAACTTTTTGTTACAGTTTACGTTAAAGTTTTTCAAATTGCTATATCTCTGTAACCACTTTGAATATCAACTTGAAACTTCATATACACATTCATCACCATCTATAGTTTTTTTTTTTTTTTTTTTATTTCATTTTATACCCTGCCCATGTTGCCCACGTGCCCAAGGTCAAGGTCAAATTACTTAGAATTTGCGTTAAAGATTTTGGATACCCATTATCTCTGCAACCATAAGTCGGATTGAGTTGAAACTTCATATACGTATCAATCATCATCCATATTTTCTTTCCATACCACACCCATGCGGCCTTGATGCCCAAGGTGAAGGTCAAATTACTTAGAAATGTGCGTTAAAGTTTTTGGGTACCCGTTATCTCTGCAACCATAAGTCGGATTCAGTTGAAACTTAATATACAGTGCAACCTCTCTACAACAGCCACCCATGGGAAGACGCAAAATTGGCTGTTAAAGAGAGGTGGCTGTTGTAGGGAGGTTAATGCTGAATTAAATTTTATCGTCTGATGTTTATTTATTTTATTCAATAATTCTCAATAAAACATGTTTTCACAGCATTTTAGAATCATTTCCAATGGAAATGATTCTAAAGTGCTGTCAAAACATGTGTTTATTGAGAAAGAATGCAAAATCAACATCAGACGACAATTTTCATGCTCAGCAGTCTAAGGGTTAGATATAGAAGAAATCATCAATTTGGGATATAAAATAGCGGCTGTTACAGAGAGGGTGTTGTTGTAGAGAGGTGGCCGTTCGGGGAGGTTCGACTGTACTTATTATTCATCATCCATATTTTATTTCTATACCACACCCATGCAGCCCTGATGCCCAAGGTCAAGGTCAAATTACTTAGACATTTTTGTTCGTTGAAAAGTTTGTACTTTGATAATTTTTTATTTTGTTTTATTTATTTATTTTTAAATATTAAAAAAAATTTTTTTTTGTTTTTTTTTTGACAATCTTTACTCACTACAGTATGCCATTTAATTTGGAATATCCATGTTTTACAAACATAATGTCTAGTTTCTTTGTATATCACACCCATGCAGCCCTGATGCACAATGTCAAGGTAATACAATTACTTAGACATTTTTGTTCATTGAAAAGTTTGTACTTTGATACTTTTTTTATTATTATTTTTTAATATTTTTTTTTTTTTTTTTTTTTTTTTTTAGTTTTTTTTTTTTTTTACAATCTTTACTCACTACAGTATGCCATTGGGCATATCCATGTTTTACAAACATAATGTCTAGTTTCTTTGTATATCACACCTATTATATCTGCAACCATTCGGATTGAATTGAAACTCTATATACTTGTTTTATGGTAATCGGCTTTCGAAAAACCGGCATTCGTGGCTTTGCCTCGTTTCTTGTTGTTTTTTTTGTTGATGCCTCGCGCCAAGGCGCGACATGCAGGCCGTGGCCATCTAGTTTCAACCTACATGTATATGCATTTGGTGTTTACTTTAATTTCAGCTGACGTCCAATATTGAAAGCAGCGATAGTGACGACGACTTGCCAGTGTTTAGATTACGTGCCCAGGTATTTATATGGTTTGCATTGATATACTGTCACTATTTTCCCACCTTAGCAAGTTTGGTATCAAGTTTTGTAAATGCCAATTGGCCACATTTTATGCGTAAAAATATCATCCATCTATTTATCCACACCCAATTTTCGAGGTTAACTTTATTAGCTATTTACTTTGCCATGTTGAATCCAAATTCAATTCAGTATTTTGTTGTGTACATCATGAGGTAAAAAATATAAATTATACCCCCTAATGGTGGTATCTAGAAATCAAACCATCCGTCCACTACATGTAGTTGCACAGCTTCAGTTGATACCATGCTGCCAGTGGGGGCATCCGTGTCTCATGAACTACTTTCTAGTTTCATCTGATTTAAGCAGCCAAGCAGAGATGGCCCACCACCAGCGAATGAGCAAAATTTGGTCGCCGCAGCAGCAGTTGCTCCAATGGACAGCACAAGTTCCCGAACACACAACCAGGACAATGTATGTCATTAAGTCTGCGAATCATCTTTAACAGAAGCATCACCATATTGTACAATTTTAACAAACCGAAAGGTCAAAGGGTCAGCATTTCATTAGCAACTTTAAACATCTTTTTCTCACGAACCACTCACTTAACCCAATCCTGGCCAAACTTGACAGTTAAGGTCCTTGGGTGAAGCATTTTAAGATATGATAAAATGGGAGTCGTCACATAATCCGAGATGGCTGACATTTTAAAGTTGATCTCGGAACACTTCTTTTTAAACATTGCATTATTAATCATATAATATGATTTTCAGATTTGCTCAAGTGTTGACCCCGAGGTTAAAAATGGGGATGGCCCGGAGGTTCAAACTACATTTTTGAAAGAATAAGGCCATGTCGTATATCAAATCAAAGATCGCTGTGGTGCATTTTTTCTGGTCAAAAGCTGATATTTGCATCATCCAAGATGGCCACCGAAAGGTGAAAAGGTTGTCAATTTACGTCACATTCTCCCCTGATGTTCATGCAGTCAGGTGAGCGACATAGGGTCACCATGACCCTTTTGTTTTATGTCTCTCCAGGATAGTGGAGGTGGTATTTAATGTTGTCCGTGTCCGTTCGTCCCCTCCTTTCTTCCTTCCCTCCATCCGTCACAAACCTTGTAACCGCTAAAACTTTAAAACCGTAATAGGTAGAGACTTGAAACATGGTATGTAGGTTTATTATGGTATGTAGATGCTCAAAGTGATTTTGATTTTCGATTAGACCCTTGGGCATGGATTATCTCTCTATTTGACATAGAAATTCACCGCTTTAAATATTCATGACACACTAGTTACACAGCTTCAGTTGGTACCATGCTGCCAGTGGGGGCATCCGTGTCCCATGAACTACTTTCTAGTTTCATCTAATTTAAGCAGCCAAGCAGAGATGGCCCACCACCAGCGAATGAGCAACATTTGGTCGCAGCAGCAGTTGCTCCGATGGACAGCACAAGTTCCCGACCACACAACCAGGACAATGTAGGTCAATAAGTCTGCGAATTATCTTTAACCCTTTCAACCCCACAGGCCTCTATAGAGGTTTTGGCAAAAAGTGTAGATCCAGATGAGCCGGCTCGTGACGAGCCGTCTCATCAGGATCTGCACTTTTTGCGAGTAATTTTACATTTTGAGAACAAAAACACCCCCTTTTCATAAATGGACTAGTCTGAGAACAAGTTTGTGACCATTGGATTGGTTGCAAAAGTGACCTATCACAGTCCATTCCAGTTACTTGGGGGTGAAAGGGTTAACAGAAGCATCACCATATTGTACAATTTTAACCAGCATGTTGTCGATCTAGGCTACTTACAAAACTTTGTATACACCATTGATGCAAAAATGTTCTGGGCATTTTACTATATTGTGCAGTGCCGTTTAAAATTATGAAAAATATAAGCCCCACTATTCCCCTGGAGGTGGGGGGGGGGGGGCGGGGTTGGGAGGATGTGGTTGGACGTACATTGGCTGACACATTTTATAAATTCTTGTGTTATACGAGCAGCCAAACACCGCTATCGAGGTATCAAGGCTTGCGACGGTTGATCCGACGGGAACAGAACCGGTGCTTGTTGAGACCAGGCCACATTTAAGCAACCGAAACAATCGGCTGAGCCTCAGTCACCAGAGACAACAGAGAACATTTCCGATCGCAGGGTAATGACTTATTCACTACATAATGCATAATCATTGAATCACGTAATGGCGGTTGCATAGCACAATCCATATACAAAACAGTGCAGATATCAGATGCTGAACGCACATGATCTACCTGGCATTAGCGATTGACCACACAAGTCATTAAAGCCAGATCAGTATAAAAGATAAAAATATTACCGTATAATTAGAAATACCCACTTTTTATCCCATTGCGTAATGAAAAGGGATGAAAAAGGCGTCTGTCTGCCCGTTGTCTGTAACGTTTTACATTCTGCTATAACTTCTTTACAGTATGAGCGTTTCTCTTCAAACTTCATGTGCATGTTTGCCATCATCCATATTGTCATTCCGCACCCCATCCATGGTCACGGATTAGGGCGTTCCAAAAAGTTAATGTAGCGGGTAAATCGCTAATGATTTATGTTTCCTTTCATGGAACTTCTTGATATTTCACACATGAATTGCTCTGATACTCCTATCCAAATCTACTATCGTCCGATCCTCGCTAGGCACAAGGTCACAAACCTAGTGTGTTCCGAAACCTTAACATTGTCGGTAAATTGCCTATAATTTCTGTTTCCATTTGCATTCTTTCTTGATAGTTCACACATGTATTGCCCTGATGCTTCTCTACCACGCTGTGACAAATCCATGACCATGACCTTGGCCCCACAATGGGTGAGACAATAGCCGACAATCGTCTTGTTTCTTTTACCAGAATTCAAGATGGCGCCCGAAAGTTACCCTTGCTTCACTGGAAACGTATCAATTTTTTTGTGTATCTGCAAGTGAAAACACACCATCGTTCTCTCTGAATACCAGTATATACTGTTATTGGCACATTTGCCTTTCAAATGGATCTAAACTTTTGTGATTCCAATTTTCAACCATTGATAATGATGATCTAGGGTCTCAGTTGTATAATACCTAAAAAGGTTTCAATATAATATATTCGGTGTTTCAGCATGAGTTTTAACTTCCTCCAAAACCCTTCCAACGTCATGGAACTATATGATGATGATGAATTCATCGAGGCCGACAGTGATCACAGGTAAGTTCAATGCCTCATTACAATCAGTTGTTACTACTGTAAGTCATACGTCTTTATATTCGACTGAACCGATTCACAAAACAATAATGCACACCCGTGTATACATATTATGATGTAACATTCACATGAATTGACTGGAGTTTAGAGAATTAACCTGATAATTTTCTGCTAGTCTAACTGTGTAGAACAGATATTAAATCAATCATATCAAGGATTTAGACTGTTGTTCAAGCTTCTGTTAATACTGGCCACAGTCACCAAACATTCACCGGCGATCATCTTGTATTACCACATATTCATACGCCGATAAACACCCCCTCATTCATATAAATAAAATTGTTTTGAAATACTATTTTAGTGGCATGCAACACCACTAATAACTGATTAATGTTCAATTGCCGAAGTTTATATGTATATATGTATGTTCTAGCAACTCGGATGTGATAACTCTGAACATAGGTCCATCGATCAAAGACATATTAGAAAGTATCACCCCTACTGAGAGCGGTGTCTTGCGGATTATGTCAAGAAGGGGGCACGTACTGGATGACACACTGCAACGGCTTCGACGTTGCAATGTTGCGCAATTGGGGAATCCTGTAGAGGTCATATTTATTGGTATGTTTCACACTTTGGACCCATACTAGATATTCCACAATATGTGTAACATCTTTAAATTGTAAAAACGTATTCAATGTGTTTTGTTTTTCGCAAGTTCAAGGTCACCAGGGCTGAAGAATATATCTTTTTATACGACCGTGCAAACGGTCCTGTTTATTTTTGTGAATTCATTACGTAATCCAAGATGGCCGCCATCTAAAATAGCACGTCCTCATTTTCCCATCCTGCGATAACCCAAGTTCTACTTTATGGTATACATGTTTATAGCGATGACACAAGCACTCCGGTTCATTTTCGTGACGTCTTTTGTTGAGTTTGTGAGTTAATGCGGCAGGGGATGGGATCTGGCTGTCCTTAAGACTGCATCCTTGTTATAAATTGGCGGCCATCTTGGATTTCAGCAGAAAAATCTACTTCGCCATGTGTGGATTGGGTTTGAATTGTTTTTCTGGTATAACAACCAGCTTTGTTAACATTTTTTTCCATCCTAAGACGCTTATTGCCAAGACTATCATGGGGGTATTGAATATAATGGAAACAAAATCTAACTTGCATATTTTGTCTTGGATTGTGCTCATTTGCATAAAAAGTTCTTTAATTAAATCGTCTCTAACTTGAGACTGAGATAGCATATTAGCATACGATGTGCACCAGTTCTGTAATTAATGACTATAATGTACATATCAATCGAACAAGCATTAACATTCAACCAATTCAACCACCAGGTGAAGAGGCAGAAGATGAAGGAGGGCCCAGGAGGGAACTGTTCACCCTATGCTTGGCAGAATTATCAACCAGCCAATACTTTTGTGGTAAAACCCTAACTCACAATGGAGAGTTTAGGTTACAAAAGATGTTCAGGGCAATTGGCTGGTTGATGGTCCTGTCATTGACACAGGGAGGACCTGCTCCGAAACTCTTCAGCCCGGGTGTTGTGCGCCATATTCTGCAGCTGACACCCCAAACGGGTCTAGAGGATATGGGTATGCTGCAGGAAAGCATGCTACAGGTATTAATGAATACAATAAGGACTATATAACCAGTTGAATGTCACATGACACCTGTCTGCATGTGCCAACGAAATTGTAGCTTAAAAACCTAGTTATACGACCGCTTTGAAAAAACGGTACGTATTATGTTTTACCGCTGGGCAGGCGGGCGGTGGACATACTGCATAGTTTGTGTACACAGCTCCTGTGAAACCACTCAGTGTATCGATGTGAAACTATACACACATGTTCTACACATATTGGAGATGTGCACTTTGGTGTTTTTATGCCGAACAATTATTTTTTACATAAATATCACCTGTCATCACCAAATTTTACCTGTCATTTTTTTTTACATAGGGTTTGTAAACCTATGTATTGGAATCGCATCGTTCGTTTAGCCACGCCTAGTTGGTAATTTTGACGTTTGGTTCCCCATGTCAGAATTTACCTGTGACGTCACAAGTACGGATATTTTGATAACATGCAGAGTTTGCGAAATTCGATTTATACTGGCGATATAAACAATTGTCATTTCCAGCACTTTAAGGGTTAATAATGAAACTACAACACAAACGCATCAATCTATCTCGTTTAATCGTGTAGTACCCTATGTTCAGTACTTTAGTACTTTGATTACATTTTTGTATTGTACACAACTCCTTTCAAACTGTTCAGTCAATTGATCTGAAACATATATATATATGTCTTTCTCACACATTGAAGATGACCTTGTTGTTTTTATGCACCAATAAAATAAGTTTTTAACAACAACATCACCTTTTTAACTTAGCCATTTTTTCTGTATCTTTGCTCTCTGGCCCATATTCGACGGGCGTATTGTGCGACTTACAGCACTCTTGTTTTGAGTATTTGATGGAAAATGGAATAGAACAACAGTATCCCCTTCAACCGTGCACACTCCATGGACAGTGGTGTATGGTCCCCAAAGTAAAAACAAGAGGCCCATTTGGGCCTGTATCACTCACCTGTAATTATTACATTTGAAATATCTAAAGTAACAACCATTTCACGTTTTGAGGGGCATCGTTATGATGTAATCATGTGATTTCAACACAAAATCTTCCAGAGTTATTGGCGGCCATCTTGGATTAGCGATGACGTCTATCTTAACAAATCTGAATGGCCGAGCGGTTCGTGTGGAGAATAATTTTAAAGTGTCTAATAAAATAACAACCTTTTAACCTTTCGGCGGCCATCTTGTATGACGTAATCATCCTGTTTCGACAGGGAATGCTCCAGAGTGATCGCCTCATTGATACCTTCGATTTGATATATGACATGATTATATTCGATCAAATGTGAAATTCGACCCCCACGGGACCTACCCATTTTTGAACCAGGAGCCACTATATGAACAAATCTGAAACACCGTTATCTTCCGATCATTCATACCAAGTACCGTCGAAAGCGGTCTGGCGGCTCGTGAGAAGATTTTTTTAAGAATTTGACCTACTTTTCCACGGCGGCCATCTTGGATTGTCGATGACCTCCATTTTAACAAATCTGAAATGACATCACCCATATATCATCCATGTAAACTTTGTAAAGTTTGACTAACATCGGCCCAGCGTTTCGGGAGAAGATGATTGAAAATGTTCATGGACGGACTACGACGACGGACAGACGATGGACACTTTGCGGTAACAATAGCCCTCATGAGCTTTGCTCAGGTGAGCTAAAAAGCCACAATCAGAAAAAAATGACAAGGCAACAAATGCCTCACGAGACACCATCCTCAATGATGAGACGATTTCTCGCGTTCAAAAATCACGCACCTACTTCCAATGTTAAGGTCACACTTACAGGTCATCCATCCATTACTGATTTCTTGTTTCAGCTGATGAACATGTCCACGACGGAGCAACTACGTGCAAATGTTGATGTTCTATTTGAGTCCCGATTTGATATGGGGTACTCAAAACCGTCAAGCACCATTCTGAACAGTGACTTACCAAATATGCTGGCTGTTCTCAGCTACCATATTGCTGTGGAATCGTGCCACTCAGAGCTCGAACAGCTGTGTGAAGGCTTACAGCTGTTTGGGTTCTTGGACAAAGCCCGTGCCTACCCAGGACGCATGTCATCCCTGCTGGAGACGGGAGAGTCGGGACTCACTGCAGAGATTCTTGACAACATATTCATGAAATCTTTCTCAGATGTTGGTACAAACAACCGCACAAAGGAAGAGGCAGTTGTTCTCCAATTCTACAACTTTGTGTTGGATGTGGAAGGTATGGTTTATGCATTTTGCAAACATGTACACTTTATAATGTTCTTTTATAGGCTGTGGGCTGACAGTAGCTAGGTAATATGCCAGTGGCATTTGTTAGTTAATATATTCGATACAGTATTTGAGTTTAAATAAGGAATGACTTTTATTTTTGTGGCTGGCATAACTCGAACACTGATCATATTTTTTATGCCCCCAGGCTCGAAGAGCCGGGAGGCATATTGTTTTTGGACCGTCCGTGCGTCCGTGTGTCCGTCCGATTTTTGTTTTTCTCTCCGAAGATTTACACATGAGTATGCCATCAAAGTGGCATCACATATGACAACAACACTTGCATCGCAAGTTTTGGGAGTTATCTTCCTTTATTGTTTTTGATAAGACCCCACCCATTTCTTTCGAAAGGTAATAACTTTTATCTCGCCCACATTATTAAATTGTGAGACATAGCTGTCTGAATTCTGATGAAGGCGATGACAGCATCAACATTTACATCCAAATGTTGAATATCTAGTGATATATTAGTCCGATCTATACCAAACGCCATCAATAGCTTCCCTAACATTGATGGCTATCGACCCTGTGTCTTTGGGCGACCTTGACCTTGGCACCACAGTTGGTTAGACACTTGCGATCGCCTTGTATTTAATAGCAACTTCAGACTCGTCTCGTGATTCACTTCGCCGATTGTGTCGCACCATTCAAAATTTCTGTTATAGCAAAAGAGGTGAGCACCCCAATCACAGGCTTGGATGGCGAAGAAAGCATCTATACTGTCCAGTTGGAGGACATACTGTTCTTCGTCACTGGTTGTACGGAGCTCCCCCCCATGGGATTCAGACAACAAAGTCAGCCTCAGCTGGTCTTCGACCACATCCGGCAGAACTGCCTGCCTAGGGCAAATACATGTGCATGTATACTTTTCATGCCAATGAATGAACAAAATGCTACATATGAAGGATTGAAAAAAAATCTTGTTTTGAGTATTTGCGGCAGTCCGGGATTTGGGCAAAGGTAGAGTGACCTACCTAGTGTACAGTTCTTTAGGGTATAGCGGATCTTAGGGTATAGCGGATCGGTGTAGATTTGTATCAACATATTTTTACGCTCCCCGAAATTTTGGGATATCAACTTGAAACTTCATATACACATTGATCACCATCTATTGTTTTTTATTTTATACCCTGCCCATGCTGCCCAGGTGCCCGAGGTCAAGGTCAAATTACTTACAACTTTTTGTTAAAGTTTACGCTAAAGTTTTTCAAATTGCTATATCTCTGTAACCACTTGGGATATCAACTTGAAACTTCATATACACACTGATCACCATCTATATTTTAATTTTATACCCTGCCCATGCTGCCCAGATGCCCAAGGTCAAGGTCAAATTACTTAGAAATTTTTGTTAAAGTTTACGTTAAAGTTTTTCAAATTCACTTGGGATATCAACTTTAAACTTCATAGACATATTGATCAACATGTATATTTTCATTTTATACCCTGCCCATGCTGCCCAGGTGCCCAAGGTCAAGGTCAAATTACTTAGAAGTTTTTGTTAAAGTTTACGTTAAAAGTTTTTCAAATTGCTAGATCTCTGTAACCACTTGGGATATCCACTTGAAACTTCATATACACATTGATCACCATCTATATTTTCATTTTATACCCTGCCCATGCTGCCCAGGTGCCCCAAGGTCAAGGTCAAATTACTTAGAACTTTTTGTTAAAGTTTACGTTAAAGTTTTTCAAATTGCTATATCTCTGTAACCACTTGGGATATCAACTTGAAACTTCATATACACATTGATCACCATCTATATTTTTATGTTATACCCTGCCCATGCTGCCCAGCTGCCCCAAGGTCAATGTCAAATGACTTAGAAATTTGCATTAAAGTTTTTGGATACCCATTGTTTGGTAAAGTTTGCGGCTACCCATTATATTTGCAACCATTCGGATTGAATTGAAACTCTGTATACTTGTTTTATGGTAATCGTATTTCGAAAAACCGTCATTCGTGGCTTTGCCTCGTTTTTTTTGTCCATGCCGCGCCCCAAGGCGCGACATGCAGGCCGCTGCCATCTAGTATTATTTATGCTCCCCGAAAATTTTTCGGGGGAGCATACTGTTGCCGCTTTGTCCATCCGCCGTCCGGATCTGCGTTAAAGTTTTTCATTTCCTTATATTTCTGTAACCCCTTGGGCGATTAACTTCTAACTTTGTATACTTGTTTATCATCACCCATATCTTCATTCTGCAACCCTTTCGTGATGCCCCCATACCCAAGGTCAAGGTCAAATGACTTTGAAATTTCCCCTCCAGATCTGCGTTAAAGTTTTTAATTTCCTTATATTTCTGTAACCCCTTGGGGGATTCACTTCTAACTTTGTATACTTGTTTATCATCATCCATATATTCATTCTGCAACCCTTCTGTGCTGCCCTCATGCCCAAGGTCAAGGTCAAATGACTTTGAAATTTCCCCTCCACATCTGCGTTAAAGTTTTCAATTTCCTTATATTTCTGTTACCCCTTGGGGGATTAACTTCAAACTTTGTATACTTGTTTATCATCATCCATATCTTCATTCTGCAACCCTTCCGTGAAGCCCCCATGCCCAAGGTCAAGGGTCAAATGACTTTGAATTTTTCTTTCATTATTTTTTTCTTCATGTAAACCTTTCATTTGTGAGTCCAAACGGCGTCAGGGTTTCTGCAACCCTTCCGTGCTGCCCCCATGCCCAAGGTCAAGGTCAATTGAAATATATTTTTCCTGATTTTTTTTCATGTAAACGTTTCATTTGTGAGTCCAAACGGCGTCGGGGAGCATCTGTCGATTTTAGCGACCTTTTTAGTTTTACATGTTTCAAATCAGGATTTTTTTATCCCGATCGTGACAATCGGGTTTTCGGTCTCTAATCGTGATGACACACTTTTGATTTTCAGAACTCTCAGATGAGTTATCTGCAATTCAAGTGTAATCTAAAACTGATGTAGAACAGTTGTCGTTTATTTCCATAATTCTTGTTGCCTATTGACAAGCAAATACACACTAAATATTGCTTAGTATGTTATTTTAAGTGGTTGCTATGGTTACTAACAATGCCGACATGTCATAGAAATTTATTCATGTGTGTAATGTGTAACATACATATTTGAGAAACAAAATGGAAAGAAACTACTTTTCGTGATACATGTGTTGCCATAATCATTGGTTATGATGTATGTAGATCAAACTTCACCATGACTACATTTCTATGACACTTTAATTCACTTATTGTTAGTAACCATGACAACCACTTAAAGTGACATAGTAACCCATATTTAGTGTATTTGTATGCCCCACCACGGTTAGTATGTGGGGCATCCGTGTTCTACGAACATGTTTTCTAGTTGCTTGTTGCTAGGCAACAAAAACAGAACTGAAATAAAACTTCTACCTTGTTTTAGATAACGCTTGGATTGTGTTGTCATAATATCACACCTGTGAATGTATTATAATTATAGATTTACAGCCATCTCGACTGACTTTATTAAATTTCACATTTTTCCGATGCAAATTTTAGCTTGGATTTGTGAACTTTAATTTGACTACATGTACATGATTATTTGAAATAAAACATTATGTCTTATGCTACAAGTTTGTTCAGCTTCTGATCTCAAGATGCCAAGTTTTACTCCATTTTGGATACAATTCCACTATCGTGGTACAATCGATTGATTAGAACATAATGTTCAGCTCACCTAAGCAAGGCCCACACATGAGCAAATAAAAATAGTCCTGCAGCAGCCACTGTTTCTCATAGGAGGCAAGTGAATTGGCATGGCACTAAGTGATTTTACTGGTGTTGTTAGGTGCCTGGTGCCAGATCAGGATCTTCTAAATTGAGAACAAGAAGTTTTGAGCTGAATAAGAATCTACAATTTTTATCCCATCACAGGTTTGACTGAAATAGATACGTATCTACTTCTCGGAGAGATATATGTTTGAAAATAAAAGAAGAGATGTCTATTTGGTTCATCAAGATATCTCATTGAATGAAAGAGGTATTTTTTATTGTGAAGTAGTGAGTGAGTATTGTTGTTTAACGACCTATCATCAGTTAAGGTCATTTAAGGCCGGGTCAACGAGTTGGACTATCCCACATTCAACCTGTCAATGCTGATTGAAATTCCCAAAATCAGAATTCGATATTTACATAACTATATATTCAGTACTGAAATCAGAATATCCTGATCTGGAGCCAGGTCCATGCCACACAAAAGTCACTTAACTCTACCCAAAAGTAATATGATTAGCTATAAGCTGGTTTATACTTCTTAATGGAGGATAACAGGGCTTAGCTCTTGATTACTTGGATAATGTAAATGAGGGCCAAACCATGCAAGTCTGCATTCCTGAAAGGATGAATCCTGATCGTTGAATTACCATTCGTTGCTCACAACCAACCACCCAACTATTGTGAAGTTGATATCTAGTATTTCAAAAGTGATAGCTATGAGAATTTAATAAAGATATCACTGACTCAACAATATATATATTTGACAGTTCAATGTATCTCTTTGAATCAACAAGATATCTGTTTCATCATAGAATATGTGTTTGGCTATATAAGATAGGCTATTCATAGAATCTCAACAGATATCTGTTATTGACTGAAATTGATATCTGTTTGTCAGAAAGAGATACATTGTTGATTACAAGAGATATCTTATTGACCCAAATATTGACCTAAATAAATAGTAAAATGGCGTGCCATAGATAAAGCGGTGCAAATATGGAGGTCATACGTATATTCTACCTATAATGCCTGATTTAAAAACAAGACAACCTAGCATGACAGTGGTTTATAATGGTAGGCACCCCACACTTATGAAGTTGTCCAAGTATGGTGGCTCTAGATGTACCATGGTACAATGACTGAGAAACGTAAATAGTGCTGCAGCACCAGTTGCCAGAATGGTCTCTTAGTTCACATTTCTGCTAGTCAATACATCTACAGCCCTCTGATACAGCTCAATTCCATAGTCATTTACATTGTCAAGCGGATTTATTGCAGATTGAAGAGCAGACAGCAACTCGTCTGAAATGGAATTCTCTGTGTCATCATCAGCTGTTGTCTCTTCCGATGTCTCTTCAATATCAGGGCCATCGGGATCAATGCCATACATATCAATGTCATGGGGCATAATGTCATCTGATGGGGCGTTATATGGCATTGGTGTCATGTTCTGATGTGATTGATGATTGCCATTCTGTAGCTGACCGACAATGCCAGTGGACCATAATTGAAGCGGACACTTGTTGCGTTCAGTTCTCAATGGATGACTGTTCCAACCACAACGAAATTCGTACATACTTTGGTTGATTCGTGGAAGAAATACATACTTCAAAGCCTGCATATGCTCACCAGAAGTTACTGAAAGCATGTTGTTATCCTCCAAGTAATAAAAGAGATTGTAGTATACAGACGCAACACTGCGGAATACGTCTCGCCACAACCTCTCGATTCTCTGATTGTGAATGCTTCTGCCTGCTATGAAGCTACCCCTACCAGTTCCGTGATGAGCTATCATTTCCTTTGCAACATCCACATTCTCGCGTCCTTTATCACCTCGTAATCTTGATGGCCAGCCAAAATTCTGAATAGCCTCGGTAAACAAATCACATACAGTGTTGGCCTTGTTGTTGTCCTTACACATCAAGTAAACAATTAACCGAGAAAAACCATCAATGCACCCATGAAGTAATAAGACCCCATCTAATCAACGAATGGTGGCCATCTAGATGCCACAATGAATTGGGACCAGGTACAGAATAGCGTCGTCTGTGCACCAGCTCACCCCACCTCAATGAGCTAGTAACTGGGTCGATTAACCTCATTGCATCCAAGACTCTGCTTCTTTGAACCACGACCCCCTTCTCTCTCAGTCGCCCAATGATCATTGACACTCCATCATTAGGATTTTCGTGGCTCAGTTTTCCTTAAATAAAGAGAAGAGACAGACATCAAACAGTATAGTTATTAAAGAAGTTCACCGAGTTAATAAAATAATTGAATTGATAATAGGCTGTGCCGAGTTGCGTATGAAATCAGTAAACACATTCAACAACGATCGTATTAACCCATCACAAAAGTTAGCCTTATTACATATGTTTTTTCAACAACGATCATATTAACCCATCACAAAAGTTAGCCTTATTACATATGTTCTTATTATAGACACTGTGTCTCAGATATGTCTAATTGTATGTATATTAATTTAATTATTTATATGTGTCTTATATTATTAATGGGTGGGAATTGGCTCGGAAACCTTCCATACCCTAATTCATACGATATGTGTTAGTGATCGCGACACATCTTCTCATCATGACAAACATTTGTGCCAAGACATCTGACAATCCAAATAAATGGATATATTTAACGTCGGGAATCGGCTCCATGACCTTCCATGACGCCACGCATATTCTGGGTTGTACAGCTCTCGATGGGCATAGTAGGACCAGACACTGTATACGTGGATTATGTAGATGGAAAATACTTTTTATCTTCGGTATTTTTGTCGCCCGAGTCTGGAATCGAACGCAATCCGCCGGGGTGGCAGCTCAGCGCTCAACCAACTGAGCTATTACCCGATCTATCTCTGACAATCCATGCATCAGTGTAGAATATATAGAGCGGAAGGGAATTTCAATAGGTGTGACCTTCACGTGTGACATTGACCTTGGATGTAGGTCCGTGCTTATTGATCGCGACACACCTTCTCATCATGACAAACATTACCACGCCATTTGAAAATCCATGAATGGTGTAGAAGATATACCGACCGACATACCGATTGACCGACATACCGATTGACCGACAAGCTGACTCCTATATACCCCTCAAACTTTCTTTGTGGGGATATAATAACGTTTCAAATGATTGCACCATCTGGATAACGAGTGTGTAAATCACCATTTCAAAAACATGTATGTAGTCGCAACTTAAAATGCACGTATACGCATCCCTAGCTCACAACAACATGTCCCAGTGTTCACAGCAACAAGCGGAATTAACATATTAATATAATCTTAACAGCTTGTTTTTAATCCTATATTGATGTGTATGTATCTGTATTTGTACTTCTATGAAATAAAATATTGTTCAAACTAATACGTCCCCAGTTCACAGCAGCTAGTGGCGCTACTCCACGGTGCATAAAATGGCCGTGTATTTGTCTCTCATAAAATCGGAGAGCATATAATTAGTTTCCGTACATTTACAGTAGCTTTACACTTACGAATCATTGTCTCCAAATCGTCATTGGATATCAATGTATATCTGGAAGTAGACAACCCAGCTGACCAGAATCTGCGATACAAAGTTGATCTAGAGATCCCAAACATCGAGGCTATTTGGCATATCGAGTGACCAAGCTCCTGCATGGCCAGAACTTGTTCCAAGTTCACTATCAGTGGAGAACTGCCAGCATTCCCAAAACACAGATCTTCCTCTAAAAAGACATACATATGTAGATAATAACAATGAGTTGTCAGAACCCAATGAAGCGCGACATGTGGTACTTGGACCAGCTGTGAACCTGCTGATAAAGTTGTGCAAACACGAAGGCTAATTGTGTGGTATACCATAACAACTGGGAAACTAGAGCAACATAATGCCAATCAGAAAGGCAAATAACTTTACACTGTAACCAACACTGAACCACGGCAAATGTTAGTTTTAGGATTTGGATTGTGATAAAACTTAATGCTAAGAGCTTGATTTTGCACCAAACAAACACATTGTTATGTCAGATATATGGGGCGGGTCAATTCTGCAGTCTATCCGTGTGGTTCTCTAAGCTTTCATATATTTTTTTATCAGTTCTGGCATAACTACTAAAAGTGAACGAAATAGGCGACGGTGTCGTACTGTGTGCGTACCCGTCGTGAGCCACGCGAATTGACGTAATTCTGTCAATCCGCGAGGCTCACGACAGGTAGAACCACATATACGAAGGTCCAGATACATGAAAAGACTGACAATAATAATGTCTGTTCAAATGAAATGTATAGTATTTTCATTTTTTGGCGGCCATCTTGGATTGATACAAATGTGAAAACTATTAAACTAGACGTCAAATATATGCTAAAGATGTCCGATAACCCAAGCTATTGGTTTAGCTCTTAAATTTAAAGTTTCGCACATACTGACTTGAAACAAATTATTGGCAATTGCCTTGCAAAATTTTAATTTACAATCGCTCGTATCTTCTTAGCGAATTGTATTTTTTTTTCGCGGCCATCTTGAATTTGAGAGTCATCGCAACAAATGAAAAAGAGTACTCCTCTGAATTATTATAGCAAAATTAATTGTGTGT
>JAQRGA010002083.1:0-13295 GCA_029237695.1 Conchocele bisecta
GCTCACATCATGTGATTATGTCGGTAACTCCACATGTATGAAGTATGTGAATGTCAAAGTAATACTGAAGGTATGGCATGGAGACATTCATACGAACATTTCTATGTAAATGGCCACGGACGAACGGATGCATGTACGTACACATCAATATGCCCCTCCTGTCTCTATACGACTAGATGTGGCTGGAATGTAAACCCCTTTCTCTTTTCAACATGCCCCTTCCGTCTCTATACGACTAGGTGTTGCTGGAACATTAAACACTTTCTCTTTTCAACATGCCCCCTCCCGTCTCTATATGACATTAGCTGTTGCTGGGACGTTAAACACTTTCTCTTTTCAACATACCCTCTCCCGTCTCTATATGACTGTAGCTGTTGCTGGAACGTTAAACCCTTTCCCCTTTTCAATACAGCGCCCTAATCCTGGCTATCACCACCTTATAGATGGGACTGGGAAGTCATAAGAAGGACAACATATTTGGTTCCCTCACAACTCATGAAGCATTTATTCAAGTATACATTTATACACTTCCATCCATATACTTTAAAATACATTGTACATGTCATATGGACCACCAGCTGAGAATATAACATTTTTTTTTTACCATAACACTTTTATTTTCCAGTGACTCGTATGCACAAATGATATCAGAATAATTTGTTTTGTTTGTTTGTTGGGGTTTAACGGTTTAGCGGCCTATCAACAGCTAATGTAATTTAAGGCCGGGTCAATGGGTTGAGTACTAAATCCCATATATTACCTGTACAAATAAATGTACACGTTCAAGTACATGTACAAATGGCGGGAAAATCCCAAAATCTGAACTGAATATTTACAATAAAAAATGCCAGGTCCTCGCCACACTAGAATCACTTGGCCCCCTCCCAAAAGCAGTAGGATCAGTAATGATCTTACTACTTTTTTAATGGGCAATAACCCAATTCAACTCCCAGGTAACAAAAGAGCCAAAGATATAAACGTACCCGAGGGCCAAACCAGGCAAATCGTGATTCATATGAGGAGGAATCCCTACCGTTAATTTACGCCGTCACGTTTGCCCGACCAACCACCCACTATATATGTAGCCTATTTCCTCAAATTTGCAAAGTATACTTATCTAGCAAAGTATACTTTGAGGGATTAATCATTGATTTTTCCGAAATGCATTATTTCATACAGAACTAACGATTGCATATATTTGATGACTAAAACTATGCATAATTATTATACTGAATTTATTACATTATCACAGCCAAAATTGGCTGTGATAATGTAATAATTTCAGTATAATAAAAATTAATAAATTTATCCTAAAATTGAAAATTTCTCCCTCAAAGTATATTTTGCTAGGAAAGTATACTTTGCAATGTTGGTGAAATACAATACAAATCTACGATTAAATTGTGTGTTTTACTAATCTATCTTATCACTTTCTGCACATATCTGACCCAGTGCCTAAAATAATTTATGATGTAACAAATATCTACACTGGCTTAAAACACAGGCATTTGGCATGTTTCGGTTTTGATCGGTATAACTTTATCAGTCTCCGCGAAAGTCATCGGTCCGTCGGACATGTCCGTTAAAATTGCCGCCGGTCCGACAGTAAACCGGAAGTCGCTGGACCGAATGTCCGACTATATAAAAAAAAAAGGTGTTTGTTTTTTTTTTACTTTTTTTTTTATTCTAACCTTCAATGAAATCATCTTCTTTTGGTATGCGCTTCTGGTGATAGCTAGCTTTTCTTATAATACTGATATACTTAAACTAAAAAGCTCTTAAATATCACACAAAATCCATTTTATTTTTTATAAAACTTTTTCGGTCTGGTAAATTTTTGCCGGGTCTGGTAAAGATTTCAAGTTGACCAGACCGAATGTCCTGTAAAATTGTGGCATTTTCACGGTGACTGCTCTATTAATATATAGTATATGACAAGGCTTCTAACTTTTGTCCGATACGACCTTGTATCACAACAGATTCCGTGATTTTAGTAACGCTAATGCGACTATTTTGGAGGAAAGTGCACATGTTCATTTGAGAATTATTGTTATCTTGCTAAAAAACATAGTTCGGACATATTTATTACAACTCCTTTTCCTAGGTCGGACACAACCTCGTATCATAACAAATGAAACAATGTGTTTAAGGCTCTAACATAAATATTTTAGTAGCAAGTTCATATGATCATTTGAGAATTATAAATATCCTGCAGAAATGCATAGAATATTTCAATTTTAAACATGTTTTTTTTGTTATGATACGAGGTCGTGTCCGACCAAAGTTAGAAGCCTTGTTCATATAGTAGAGTTATACCCATGAAAGGCGAAACATGCCTAATGCCTGTGGCTTAAAAGGCACTTTTTGTTTGTCAGCCGGGGCCCCGTATGTCACCCAAAATGGCCCATCAGTAAATGTGGCTGTGACTTGAGAAATGGGGCTATGGGATTTGTGACCAGTGTAGCTCCTGATCATGTAGCAAACTCCTGTAACCAGACACCGACCTGTACTATTTATTAGAAGCATGACCGGTGTTTCATTGATGGAATGGCGAACAGTGCAGATCCTGATCAGACTGCATGGATGCACAGGCTGATCTGGATCTACACTGATCGTATGACCCAGAAGCCCCAGTTCTCCAGTCACAGTCACAAATGTGTGGCGAATGGAGACAAATACACAGACACTCATCAGTAGTGAAACCGGGCAATACTGGTCCAATCTGGAGAGGATCCACTGTTTATTTGTTTATTGGTGTTTAACGGCCTATCAACAGCTAAGGTCATGTAAGGTCGGGCAAACGGGTTCAATCCCGTTTTAACCTGCTGCATTGGGGGGGAAATTCAAAAATCAGAACGGAATATTTACATCGAGAACAAATATATTCAGCCCTGAAATTAGTATAACCTGAACTGTCCATACCACACCAAAGTCACTTGACCCCTTCCCTTAAAATAGGATTACGAATAATCGTAATACACAAATAAGGGGTATAACCAGATTCAACTGTCGCATACAAAATGCCATAGACGTATGTGGGGGCCGAACCAGGTCTCCAGTCAGGATTCCGGTAAGGGTGAACCCCGATCGTTAAATTACCCATCACATGCTCCCACCTGCCACCCACTGGAGAGGATCCACTGACTGCCAGTTACGGGTAATACCATCAGTAGTGAAACCGGGCAATACTGGCCCAATCTGGAGAGGATCCACTGACTGCCAGTTACTGGTAATACCTTCAGTAGTGAAACCGGGCAATACTGGTCCAATCTGGAGAGGATACACCGACTGCCAGTTGCTGGTAATACCTTCAGTATTGCGATACCGGCATATGTATATGCCTGCTGTGCATTGAATTATTCGCGGTGTAGTAACCAAACATTCACAACATTTCACAATGGGCCATTTTGGATAAATGGATGATTATACTTATTACATATGTACATACATGCAGGCACTGTGGGCAACATAATTCACACAAATGTAACCCTTTCAACTGGAATGGATTTTGATATGTTGATTTTCCAACCAATGCAATCGTCACAAAATGATTTTCAGACTAGTACATTTATGAAAAGGGTGCGTTTCTTTTCTTAAAAATATGAAAATTACTTGCAAAAAGTGCAGATCCCGATGAGACGGCTCATGACGAGCCGGCTCATCTGGATCTACACTGTTTGCAAACGCCGCTATAGAGGTCTGTAGTGTTGAAAGGGTTAATCATTTAAGTGCCCCTACCTACATCATACTAAATCATCCAGGCAAGTGCTCCCCTAGCCCTCCACTGTAACACTAGTAAGGCCTAAAACGTATTGTGGTGCGGGTCACGCAATTGTATACAAATTCAGAGCTCCAGATAAGTTTTGTATCTAAAGAGCATTATACCCCAGGTTTCAAATTCAATGCGTATTTACTTTTACAAATGTATTATTTATTTTCTTTCTTTAATATTTAATAGGGAGCAAATGATAAAAAAATAAAACAAATTTAAAAATTCACTTATTTTGCAGCTCAAATATTAAATAAATGTTCAACTTTATTACAGTATTTTCACTACTCAATCAAAATCAATGCATATTATCACATTGTTGTGAGTATTTTGTACTCCCACTGCGTATTCGGCTAAAATAAGTGCGTAAATACGACAATATCTGGAGCTCTGGAAATTGTAGATTTTTGTATTTCCGTTTTTTTTCGGTCTAGGTTGATTAATGATCGATTGATTATTGGTGTTTAACTGCCTATAATCAATCATTCAGTTTCAGTCTGGGGGAACAACCACAGAGTTGGAGGGATTTTGTCAATACAGCCAATGTACCAAAGACTGTCAACCCTTACAATGCTCAATTCAATTTGTCGTCTGCTGGTTATTTCTTAGTTTCAGTTTTTTCTCAACATGGGGACGATTCTTATGTGTTGCAAAATCAGGTTTTTATTAAGAAATGAGAAAATAACAAGGGCATCTTTATCACTAAAAAAACAAAACATTTTGCCTTACAATCAAGGTGAACACAAGTCCTCAGTGACCTTGACCTTGGGCGGTCGGACGTGGGTCGTATACAAAACAATGCAACCATAGACACACATTGTGGCCAAATATTATGAAAACCGGTGAAGTGGTTTACGAGTTATTGAAAAGTGAAAGGTGTTACTAACGTACGCTTGTAGGTATGCTTGTACGTATGCTTGTTTGTTGGCATTGAATGGCCTATCGACTGCTAAGATTATTTAAGGCCAGGCCAACGGGTTTGATCCTGTATTCAACCTGCTGCATTGGAGGGAAATTTCCAAAATCAGAACGGAATATTTACATAGGAAAAAATATATTCAGCCCTAAAATTAGAATAACCCAACATGGTGCCAGGTCCTACCACACCAAAGCCACTTGGCCACTTCCCGTGAAAGTAATAAGATTACAAATAATCATATTACTCATATAAGGGGTATAACCAGATTCAACTCTCACATACAAGAAAGCCAAAGACGTATACGAGGGCCAAATCATGTCTCCAGTCAGGATTCGGTTAAGGATGTATCCCCTCTAGGATAACAATAATCAGCAGACGACAACCCACAGAGGATATCCAGGTTTGCCATGTTTCCAGTCATGGCAGAGTCAATCTAAGCATCTTCGCTACTGACATCCATGGGTTCATGGTTGGGGTCCTGGAAGTCAGACTCCTGGAAACAGAGGTTACGTGAGGATTGATTTAACAGGATTGATTGGGATTTTACGTCCGTTCAACAGCCAAGGTCATTTTCAGTCAAGTGCGTTTGATCCCGTATTTAGATTGCTGCATTGGGGGGAAATCACACAATCAGAATAGAATATTTATATCAAACAAATATACATATTGAACAGCAAGGTCATATGCGGTTGTGACAGCAGAAGTAATGAGGCTTATCGCTTTTGCGACCAGTGAAGATCCAGCTCAGCATGTGCATCCGCACCGTCCGATTAGGATCTGCAATATTCGCAGAGCTGCCAACCCCATGTCGGTCACATGAGGAACATGGAGAGAAAAGGGGGCTATTTTCCGGAACACCACATGTTTTCCGGAACACAAATCAGTACTCACTTATATGCATAAATTAACTTTTTTAGAGCCTTGGCCGTCGTTTCGGCCACCATGACCAACCGAAAAATAACAATTACACTGCTTGCAAGACGCAAATTCATCACCACGCTTTGACAGAACCAAATTGGGCCATGTCTCGCTGTAATCATTGATGAACAGATGTGTTCTCCTAAGGGCTATTCCAGAAAAAAAGAAACGGGGGGGTTTGACGGAGGACGATATACTTTTCTGTAGGTGGCGGGGTCAAGCAAAAATGTGTTTACATGGGCCTTTTGAACGAAATATTTTTCTGTAGGTCATCGGGTACCCGGAATATATTTTTACACAGGTAGTGGATGTTACCGATTTTTTTAATATGCTGTGGGTGTGGGTGTGGGTATATGCCTATCTTTTTCTGTGGGTGATGGGTGCAAAAAGATAATTGTAGAACAGAACAGGGCCTACTATTTCCATGTGACGTCACACACCCGCCATTTTGTGAATAACTAATGAGGACGTGTCTCAATCGCGGTTGGTTGTAAGTATTGTAAGGGAAGTAACTCCGAATTACGGACAAGTCGGACCCCGGCCATGTCGGACCAGACCTTTGGCATGAGTTATGTCGGATATTTTTACGGAAATCATGAAATGTGGTCGGGATGCCGATACACAGTGACTTTGACGGAACGGTCTATGGCGGATCAATTTATTTCGGATAGCAAGGGCTATTCCAGGAAAAATTATCTGGGGGGGTCGGACCGCACTTTTTAATTGACCCCCCCCCCCCCCCACCCACAGAATTGAATTATGTCTCATCCCCACAACCAACAGCACTGATATGTAGCCGTTCCCCACTACCAACAGAACTTAATTTATGTAAAACCCCCCTACCACCAGTACTGAATTATTTACCATGTCGTTGTGCACCGGCGCATCCAGAAATGCGCGGTTTACGGACAACACGATCATTATTTAGATATGATAACTATCGTATTCCCAATCTAAATTTACTGTAACTGTATATGTAAATACGGTCATAAGCATCCATTGCCAACAGATCAGTAAATGGAAAGTGTCATTATTACCTTAATAGAAGTAATTAGAAATCGTATCGGTCCCGTTAGTATTCGTTAATTTAAATTTAAATGACCGGCCTCCGTTTCGCCCTTCGACCAACTCGTCCCATCAGCCACTCAAAATAATATGACAGCCGACACAGGTTACGACAGGCCCGGGTGCAGCATACTCGAAACACATTTATCAACAATAACAAAAATAAAAATAAGAATCGTTTTCTAAAATAATGAGAATCGTCTCGCGTTTTCGCGATCTCGCCTTCCGCTTTTGAAAATAAGTTTTGCTCTAACCCAAATTGTCTGTCTGTAACTTGGGGCGACTATCACTGCGTTACAGACAGAACATTCGGATTAGTTTTGCTCATGCATGTAGCACGCAATTCCAACACGCATGAAAGATCGCGAAGCAAAAACACGAGATAGCGCGGCAAGGTTGCAAAACGCGATATTGAATATGATAGAATTTCGCGTTTTCGTCCCCAAAGCTCGAAAACGCGAGATATAGGACACGTAAACATTGTCTTGGGAAACGATTCTCATGTGCTGCAAAAACATGTTTTTATTAATAAATATAACAAATGTGGACAAACATCTATATTTCTTGACAACAAAAAACATAATTTGACAAAACATGATAATCGTCTTAGGAGACGATTCTAATGTGCTGCCAATACACGTTTATTGGGGCAAAACAACAACAACATATTTTGATACATGTGGTTACTGCACCACATCGTCGAGATCGCGAAGAGCGAGACCAAATCGCGAGGCGAAAACGTGAGATTCTATTTTATTAATTCTCGCGTTTTCGCCTGGCTATCTCGCGTTTTCGCCTTGGCCTTTTCATGAGTCGCCTTCCGCTTTTGGAAATACGTTTTGTTCATGTCATTATGTGTGTGTAGAGTTGAAATTGAGTTTTGCGCATGCATTACATGCACGTACGAACGTGAATGCACTTCGAACTAACATGCTTTATATGCATGTACGTACGTAGAACGCAAGTCCAACACGCATGCTGTCTACACATACACGGGCAAATCGTATTTCCAAAAGCGGAAGGCGAGATCGAGATCGCAAAAACGCGAGATAAAAAAAAATATACCGCCGTACCCACCCGTCCGAATAATTAGCACATTTCCGACATATCATTTTCGGTCTAGCTGCACACTTGATGGTGTTTACAATCGTCAGTCGGTAATCCAGTTTCACGTGCAAAGTGTGAATGACCTTTATAATTCAGCGGAAACAAATATACCAAAACCGCACTATCTAGTTGCTCACGTCATCGCATCGTCGATGAATTGATAATTACGCATTAGCTTGTGCATTTTCACATTTGATTTCTTGATAAAAGCACGATTTGGCAGCACATGAGAATCGTCTCCTAAGACGATTCTCATAGTTTGTCAAAATGTTTTTGTAAAGAAATACCAATGTATTCTTTCTACATTTGTCCGATGTTTTGGCAACAGATAAGAATCGTCTCCGACCGAGTTAACCCTAAGTTAACTGTTTTGTGTGTAATAGTTAAGGGTCACCTATAGACACGTTTAATAAACATTGATGAGTTATTCATATCCCTGTATTCATTTCCCTTCTACGTTGACCACGTGACCTTGGGTGACCTTGTTTAAGTTTGGTAAAAATCTGTTATTAGCGTTTTTTCCCCGATATAGTCCGAACTCGTCATTTACGAAACATCCAGTATCCCTCTCAAAAGATAACAGGGTTTGTGTTCCACTCGCAAATTGTAGACAATGTAGAGCTTACTGAGCCGCAGGGTTCCTCAAATATCTTTTTTCGCTTGACAGGGGGGGGGGGTCTTTCAAAATTCGGCACAGCCTCAATAACGGTGCTAGCGTTGTGTTCTTTAGCGCAACGTGTAGGGGAAAGAAATCCCTGCAATATGTCCGAATTACTTTCTCTAATTTCGTATTAGAAAACAAAAACAAATGATGCCGTAAATGTGGTAAAAATTGGGTAAAATTTCTATACACCAAAAATGGGGCTTTTTCAAAACGTCTATCTTATAGCAGGGTTTCCTTGGAGATACAGCGCTGATCTTTGCACACACCCTGCCTCGTTACTAGGGCTACTAATAGGCAAAATGGCGAGGTCCTAGGCAGTTCCAATGGGAAATAGATAGAGAAAAACCGGGAGACTATATCGGAATCGGCTAATCCACTGTCCTTTTTTTTTGCGTTTGTATGCTCATTTTCATTCTACCATATCTCATTGAATCCTACTCCGATTTCTACGAAATTTGCACCTATATACAGGGGAGATGTTTTTCTTAAAGGAACTTTAATTGGCTTGTGCGATTTGTACGTTTTTCAATATTTTTGAGGACTTTGAAAATGGCGAAATATCACTTTTGCAACAAATATCGCAACACTTAAGTTTCGGTCCTGATAACTTTTTATGCCACCGGTCTCGAAGAGCCGGGTGGCATATTGTCCGTCTGTCCGTCCGTCCGTCCGTCACACTTTTCGGTTAACCACTTTGTCACAGTTTCTCAAACTGGCCATAGCATCTACATAAGTTGCTTAATCGCTTCAATACTTCAACACTTCATATGTTCATTGTTCAACACTCATGTGTGCCACACCTGCCTTTTCATAATTTATATGACCATTCGCCTTTTCACCTTCACCAGGTTACTTAAATGACTTAACAATTTTGGTTAACCAGTTCGTCACAGTTTCTCAAAATGGCCATATCATCTACATAAGTTGCTTAATCGCTTCAATACTTCAACACTTCATTCATTGGTATGTGTGCCACACCTGCCTTTTCATAATTTATATGACCTTCGCCTTTTGACCTTCACCAGGTTACTTAAATGACTTAACAATTTTGGTTAACCAGTTCGTCACAGTTTCTCAAAATGGCCATATCATCTACATAAGTTGCTTAATCGCTTCAATACTTCAACACTTCATTCATTGGTATGTGTGCCACACCTGCCTTTTCATAATTTATATGACCTTCGCCTTTTGACCTTCACCAGGTTACTTAAATGACTTAACCACTTTGTCACAGTTTCTCAAATATGCTGGAGGTGGCATCCGCGTTCGACAGACACAGTTCTTGTTTATGCCTAAACTGGCACTATAAACGACATGCGGTAACTAATTATAGTAGCACCACCTACATATTTCGATTTCCATTTTATCCCACCACCTATAGCTATATATGTGGCGGGTCCGTTCGGCTCGTCGTGCGACCTAGAATTGATATTCTCTGTCCCAGGTTAGCACCAGGAGCTAGGCTAGTCACATTCTTAGCCACATATATGATACATATGTATAAATATTATAAAACAAAAAGAAATTAAAATCTATAGGTGGTGGGATAAAATGGAAATCGAAATATGTAGGTGGTGGGTCGGTAAAGGAAAATCCATATCTGTAGGCAGTGGGGCACAAAAGAATTACAAAATGTACTGGCGGTGGGGTACGAAGGAAATCAAAATACATAGGCAGTGGGGTAAGAACCAATTACAAATATGTAGGTGGTGGGGGTGAAAAAAAAGTGGAGTCAAACCCCCCCATGTCTTTTTTTATGGAATAGCCCTAACTTCTTTCGATAAAAAATACCCAAATTCGTTGGCTGCACGCTTTGGAGCAGACATTTTATGAATTTACGTGATGAATAAATCAATATCGCTGAGCGCTTGAAACTACTATTATTACACAACAAGAATCGAAATGGTAAGCGCCTCGGCGAGTATGAAAATTATTATTTCCAGATATTCCCGAGCTGATTTTTTTAAAAATCGTACTTTTTAATTGTTATCCGTACTTCCGTATTTCTAACGTATTTTCCGGAACAAATACGGAAAAATCATAACAGTTGGCAGCTCTGTATTCGCCATTCCATCAATGCCAAACCAGATCTCATATCGGAATTCCGGTAAGGATGAACCCAGATTGTTAAATTACCCATCACATGCTGCCACCTGCCACCCACTCAATGCATCTAACAAGCAAAATAGATCATGATCAGGCTGTGTGAGTCTGCTATAAGATCAGGAGCTACACTGGTCACAAGTCCCATAAGCCCCATTTCTCCAGTCACAGCCACATATACAAACAGGAATTTACTTGAACTACTTGAATGGGGGTAAAAACTGTACATTCAGCAATACAATTACAACTAGACATTATGTTTGTAAAACATGGATATGCCCCCCCCCCCCCACCCCCCCCCCCCCCCACAGCATCAGATAAGCTGCATATTTGCCCAATTAAAAGTTCATACTTCATCTTCGCTACCAACATCCATGTGTTCATGGTCGGGGTCTTGGAAGTCCCCTGGGGTCCCCTCTGGAGTGGCCAGTGCAGGTGGAGAATCATTCTCCTGGTCGGGGTCCTGGAAGTCAGGTGGAGGATCATTCTCCTGGTCGGGGTCCTGGAAGTCTCCTGGGGTCCCCTCTGGAGTGGCCAGTGCAGGTGGAGGATCATTCTCCTGGTCGGGGTCCTGGAAGTCAGGTGGAGGATCATTCTCCTGGTCGGGGTCCTGGAAGTCAGGTGGAGGATCATTCTCCTGGTCGGGGTCCTGGAAGTCTCCTGGGGTCCCCTCTGGAGTGGCCAGTGCAGGTGGAGCATCATTCTCCTGGAAACAGAGGTTACGTGAGGATTTATTTAACAGGATTCACTGGGATTTTACGTCCGTTGAACAGCCAAGGTCATTTTCAGACAAGTGCGTTTGATCCCGTATTTAGACTGCTGCATTGGGGGGAAATCACACAATCAGAATAGAATATTTATATCAAACAAATATATATTGAACAGCAAGGTCATATACGGTTGTGACTGCATAAATAATGGGGCTTATCGCTTTTGCGACCAGTGTAGATTCAGATCAGCATATGCATCCGCACAGTCCGATTAGGATCTGCAATATTCGCCATTCCATCAATGCCAAACCAGATCTCTAATCGGAATTCCGATAAGGATGAACCCAGATCGTTAAATTACCCATCACATGCTCCCCCACCTGCCACCCACTCAATGCATCTAACAAGCAATATATAGATCATGATCAGGCTGTGTGAGTCTGCTATAAGATCAGGAGCTACACTGGTCACAAGTCCCATAAGCCCCATTTCTCCAGTCACAGCCACATATACAAACAGGAATTTACTTGAATTACTTGAATGGGGGTAAAAACTGTACATTCAGCAATACAATTGCAACTAGACATTCCGTTTGTAAAACATGAAAACATGGATATGCCCCCACCCCAGTGCTCCAGATAAGCTGCATATTTGCTTAATTGCCCAATTAAAAGTTCATACCTCATCTTCGCTACCAACATCCGTGTGTTCATGGTCAGGGTCCTGGAAGCCACCTGGGGTCGCCGCTGGACTGGCCAGTGCAGGTGGAGGATGATACACCTGGAAACAAGAGGTTACAGGAGTATTGATTTAACAGGATTGTTTGGGATTTTACGTCCGTTGAACAGCCAAGGTCATTTTCAGACAAGTGGGTTTGATCCCGTATTTAGACTGCTGCATTGGGGGGAAATCACACAATCAGAATAGAATATTTATATCAAACAAATATATATATTGAACCGCACGGTCATATGCGGTTGTGACTGCATAAATAATGGGGATTATCGCTTTTGCGACCAGTGTAGATCAATCAGCATCTAGCATGTGCATACCGCAGTCCGATTTAGGATCTGCAATATTCTGCCATTCCATCAATGCCAAACCAGAATCTACTTTTAATCAATCAGATTCCGTTTTTATATGATGCATTTCCCAGATCGTTAAATTACCCATCACATGCACATCCTGCACCCACTCAATGCCCACATCTAACAAGCAATATAGATCATGATCAGGCTGTATGAGTCTGCTACAAGATCAGGAGCTACACTGGTCACAAGTCCTATAAGCCCCATTTCTCCAGTCACAGCCACATATACAAACAGGAATTTACTTGAATTACTTGAATGGGGGTAAAAACTGTACATTCAGCAATACAATTGTAACTAGACATTCTGTTTGAAAATCATGAAAACATGGATATGCCCCCCCCCCCCCCCCCCCCCCCATGCCCCCCCCCCCCCCCCCCCCCCCCCCCCCCCATTGCTCCAGATAAGCTGCATATTTGCTTAATTGCCCAATTAAAAGTTCATACCTCATCTTCGCTACCAACATCCGTGTGTTCATGGTCAGGGTCCTGGAAGCCACCTGGGGTCGCCGCTGGACTGGCCAGTGCAGGTGGAGGATGATACACCTGGAAACAAGAGGTTACATGAGGATTTATTTAACAGGATTGACTGGGATTTTACGTCCGTTGAACAGCCAAGGTCATTTTCAGACAAGTGCGTTTCATCCCGTATTTAGACTGCTGCATTGGGGGGAAATCACACAATCCGAATAGAATATTTATATCAAACAAAGATATATTCAGCCGTTGGAACAGCTAGGTCAGTTGCGGTTGTGACTGCATAAATAATGGGGCTTCTCGCTTTTTTGCGACCAGTGTAGATTCAGATCAGCATGTGCATCTGCACAGTCCGATTAGGATCTGCAATATTTGCCATTCCATCAATGCCAAACCAGATCTCTAATCGGAATTCCGGTAAGGATGAACCCAGATTGTTAAATTACCCATCACATGCTCCCACCTGCCACCCACTC
>JAQRGA010002089.1:0-11307 GCA_029237695.1 Conchocele bisecta
TTGATATACCATTTCATAATGTTCATATAAACAAAGACAATGAAGGTGCATCTTTCTTAAAGCATGCATATACTCTTCTAATATATCCACTAAATTCATATATCTGTTATGTACGCATACATAATCTACTTTGTCCAAAATGTTTCAACATTCGGTGTACTTAATTATAACACACGTGTTATTCTACACCTGTTGTGTCAAATTACCAATATTTACTCTTTATACAAACCAATATTAGTATGTACATGTATGTAGTCTGAAAAAGCCATTCCGGGGTATTCAAACATCAATCTAGTCCAGTTTAAGAAGTATGCACATCTACCACGTGTAGCCACACACCATCAATATACACATTTAAATTCCCATGAATGATAACGTAATCTCCATAACATAGTATGCAATGTATCAAAATGTTCATCTAAACAATATCACATAGCCTATATCGACACATTAAATTTTGGATTTTACTATGCAATTGAACTATTGTCTACATGACATTCTAACTATTTACGCAGGCGGTAAGGATCAGATTGATGGAAGGCGTTTTCTGCACATACATATCACACGTAGTTTGTAGCTAATAAACACGTATTTGCCTCCAAATACCCCTATGTGGCATTGAATCCTCATAACAATCCCCATGGTTACCTTTAAATTTATTACACCGCTGATGAACAATGAACGTTACATTACTATAGCAACCAGAGACATGTATGTTGTGCCTGTCATGGGCTTATTCTGATGTATATGTAGTAACAACTTTACATACCAGTATTTGCTTGATTTTTTATTTTTTGTGACATTGCACAGGTGAGCGATATAGGGCCATCATGGCCCTCTTGTTCTAATTTCAGGGCTGAACATATTTTTTTTTTCGATGTAAATATTCCGTTCTGATTTTGGGATTAGGTTGAATACGGGATCGAACCCGTTGTCACGGCCTTAAATGACCGTAGCTGTTGATAGGCCATTAAACACATGAAACCAACTCATGTATTTTCTTAAACAAAATAATTTAACTAGAAATGTGGCCTGTCGGCTCACGAATGCCCCCGCTGGCCGCCAAAGAAAATGAGGCACATTTGAAAACACAGGGCCAGAGAAGCATGGATTTGTCACAGCATGAAAGCAGACCATCAGAGCTATGGGTGTGTGAAATATCGAGCAGATCCATGCAAGGAAAGCGACATTATAAGACCATACCCGAGTTTCGAACAAACCAATTATGTGGTGGGTGGCAGGTGGGAGCTTGCGAAGGGTAATTTAATGATTGGGGTTCACCCTTACCGGAATCCCGACTGGAGACCTGGTTTGGCCCTCACATACGTGTTTGGCATTTTGTATGTGACAGTTGAATATGGTTATACCCCCTATGTGAGTATTACGATTATTCGTAATCCTATTTTAGGGGAAGGGGCCAAGTGACTTTGGTTTTTTATGGACCTGACACCAGGTCAGGTTATTCTAATTTCAGGGCAACAAACCAAGTATGTGACCCCGATCCTGGGCTTAGTGGGGGCATGAATTATTGTGGACTTTTCACAGGGCGGTAGAGGACCATTAGAGCAATGCGTGTGTGAACGCCAACTAGATCTCCTGAGAGTTTATGTTTCGAATGCATGTATCTGACATTAACCCTGGGCTTAGTAGGGGCCGGACAATCGTGGATTTGTCGCAGGGCGGTAGTACGGGGCGCCATGCAGGACAGGTTAATTATGTGTACAAAATTGAGTTTTGTAACACTAAAAATCACAAAATTCAATTCTGTGTCACAAAATTCAATTCTGTCACAAAATTCAATTCTGTCAATTCTGTGTCACAAAATTCAATTCTGTGTCACAAAATTCAATTCCGTGTCACAAAATTCAATTTTGTGAAGACAGAATTCATTTTTGCCCACAAAAATTAGTTGAGTATGTCATCTCTACGTTGATTGGTTGAGATCGGTCTTAGTCCATTTTACTAGATGGTGGAGTACACTTGCAGGTTTTAAATATTTTAATGCGAAAATATAACCCAATATATCAATATTATACTTCTTCATGGACAGTTATTTTGGTTATATTATGATTACAAATGAGTGGTCACACCATATAAGCATATATACTTTGAAGGAGAAATAAGAAAAATATTCAGAATTTTCCCTCATTTATGTAAACAGGGTCAAACATAAGTAGCCGGGACATAGCTAGACCTGAGAGCATGCCCATATATAGAGAATACCAGGCTAGTGTATTTTGATATCAAGTTTATCAGGCAAGGCTAGGAAACGCGTAGGAATTCCGAGGCTTGCCGAGGAATTCCTACCGTTTCCGAGCCGAGCCTGATAAACTTGATATTAAAATACACTAGCCTGGTATTCTATTTATCAGGTAACGTGTTATGCTCGAAAATGACATTAGATGACGTCGTATTCTAACAGTAGATCTAACCTTGTGAAACAAATGGTATTGGATCTGTGTCTACTAGTTGCGAAGTTACGTGTTCGCAACTATGTGTCTACATGCATTATTTACAGTATACACCATCTTAGTACATGTATCCATGGTATCTACACAAATACTACAAATGGTTTCCTCAAATGGCCAAATACACACATTCTGTTTATAAACACAGACAGCAGTCAGAACACAGGCCACAGCGCGTGTATTATTGATTTAACTGGGGCAAATGTACCTTGCGATACACATTAAATGACGTCAGTACTCGGGGGAGATCTACATGAATTATGTGTACAATTATAACGCAAATGAATTTAAATACGAATGGGTTTGTCAACGTTTGACTGTTTGGAGATAGTTGAAGCAAAATGGCAGAATGAGAAATGAATCATCGGCAGAATGAGAAATGAATCATCGACATTGAATGTGTAGATCGGCGACCGTGACCCATTTCTCCAGTGCAGTTTCTGACCAATGGTAGTCCTTCTTACATGCGTGTGCAGAATTGACAGAATTGAATTTTGTGACACAGAATTGAATTCTCACAGAATTGAATTTTGTGGCACAAAAGTGAATTTTGTGACACAGAATGAATTGAATTCTGTGGCACAAAAGTGAATTTTGTGACACAGAATTGAATTTTGTGGTACAAAAATGAATTTTGTTGACAAAATTGAGCCATGTCCCACTTGGCGCCCCGTAGGTAGAGGACCATTAAAACAATGCGTGTGTGAAATATTAAGCAGATCCGTGTAAGGAAATTACAAGACATTTACCAGACTATTAAGGTTTCGGGGAGTACGGATGCCGGTAACACTATATGCCCCCCTCACCATTCGGTGGTGGACGCAATGCGTGTGTGAAATATCAACCAGATCCGTGCAAGGAAACAGACATTATAAGACATTTACCTGAGCGTTAAGGTTTCGAATGCACCAAGTATGTGACCTTGACCCAGGGTTAGTGGGGGTGGGACGATCGTGGATTTGTCACAGGGTGGTAAGGACCATTAAATCGATGTGTGTGTGAAAATCAAGCATATAAGTGCAAGGAAACTAAAGTAGATGGCCGCGGCCTGCATGTCGCGCCTTGTGGCGAGGCATGGACACTAACAAAAGATATAGTATAACGAAAAACTTTAACCAAAACATTTAACCAAAAACTTTAACCAAAAATCTTAACCAAAAAACTTAGCCAAAAACTTTAAATGTACTATATATATGCACCTTGTTTGCCCTGCCCATTACCTTGAACCTTCACATGGGTGTTTATCATGATCAATATATTCATAAAATTGCATACATCACGTGACACCTGTAGATTTCCGAGAGATTACGGAAAAAGCCGATATCACGGAAATTGCCGACTGGCCATCACGTATTGGTCAGCTGAAATTAACCATGTGGTCACTATGGATTTTGTTCAGGTAAGGTGGCCCAGAAAGTTGGATATGCCTGCGTACGGGCCTGGTCAATGCTGCAATAAAACTGTACTTGCATGTACTGTACTTTATTTTTGGTTGTCGTGAGCGGCGATTTCTTAATAATAATAATAATAATAATTATAGTAGTCTTTATTTACCGAGAGTGACACATTTTGTTGATACTAATCTTTCATGTGGCCCTCTATATACATGTACATACTGCATACAATAGGAAACATGTACATAGACAATTACTAAATGATTGACATAGTATGTGACAAAAATTATAATCAAACGGGGACTTAAGAAAGACATCGCTAATGTGGATTATGATCCAAAAGTATAGCCTACTTGGGGTTTTAATTTGGTTAATAGATACACCATGACTGCATATCAGCATACATTGAAGCAGTGTAGACTCTGATCATGCTGCATTTTCACAGGAAGTTCCAAGTCTACACAAACTAAACCAAAAATAGGCAACTTTTTATCATGACAACTTGTCAAAAACATGTTCAGTTAACACTTAGAATGCAGGAAACGTAAAGTGTCGTCTGCTGCCGAGGCTGTTCTTGACGGGATAAGTGTAGTCATTGACCAAGACCGGGTAGCATTTCTCTTTGTTCAGTTCTGGCTGAATCACTATAGTCTGTTTCACGAAAGCTGCCCAAATTTTACGGCTATATAAACAATTCAAAAACAATATTTGTTTCGATAAAATTAAATTAAAGGAAAATTTAAGAATGAGCCTTCTTTTTATTTCGTGAAATTCGGTCAAATATTGATTTTATTACGAAAAATTTATTTGTCTATGGGAATTTAACATGGGGGAAAAAGGTAGAGGAGTTGTGGGACGAGTCAAAAGACGAAACAATTTGGAAATTGACTCCGAAACCTAGCTAGATAGCTTGGAAATGATCTAACTAAGAAAACAAAAGTTAAATTTTAAAAATCGGTCCAGTATTTCTGAAATTCTAAAAAATTTCCCCATGTTAAATCCCCATAGACATCTTCACTCCGTGAACATGTCTATATAGTAGAGCAGCGACATGTCATAAAGAGGCCTGGTTAAGGATTAGGGTCAACCGGAATAACAACATAGGTTGTCATATATAAAAATGTTCGTCTTGGCTTCAGGAATCAGAAAACCAATGATGCAGATGCGGCATTTTGTGCGGGCTGAGATTTTTTGGGTTAAAACACTGATTTTTGAAGAAAAAAAGTGGAAAACTGGAATCCTCCAATTTAGAGAAAACGGTAACAAATGACAAGGTCTTTATAGATAGATACTGCATATTATTATCAAACCATTATTTGACATGAAAAACATAAACATCGGCTGACCGTTCCAAGACGGTTATTTTTTTTCACATTTTTCGCCCAATATTAAGAATTTTCAAACATATAATGATGCGACAAAGCAAATATAACACGTAATTGCGACGTGAAGTATGGCTATTTTTACACTGTGTTTATCTGTATTCATATTTCGATCATCCATCTTCTGATAGTATCATATTTCTCACAGTACTTTAAGTCCTTTATGGCATATCAGTATTTTTAATATAGCAGAAATTGCAAACAGCGATAATTGTGCATGTATTCACGTTTCGTAAGCAATTGTATTAGTACATCTATGGTGTTGCACATTTCTATGGATTGTTACTGAATCATTGGATGTATTTGGAAATACACACCTATCTGTATGATCACATTAATTAACTTTAATATGATAATTTGCAACATACATATTATAATTATGATATCATTCTAATCCAACCGTTCATTGTGGTGCACATTTCCACCTTCGTTATAACTATATGTTGGAGTTGTGAATATATAGTACTGAATGGGCAGCTAACTTGATAAACACAGAGTGCACCAATACATCTACCATATTTAAGTATAAATAGTGGGACACCTGCAAATAAGTTCACTGTTGCCAATTACAAAATTTCCTGTGTCTTTTTATTTGCGGTAAATACTGAACTTAAAATAATGCCTCATATCGTTAAGTAACGACTCGAATTTCAACCTGATAAACAGAAGTTGCACCAATACACATCAGAAAATAATTAAATTGCTGACAATGTTATTATTTAACAGTTTACTGTAAAAACGGAACTCAAATATACTACCTCATCTGATTAAGAGTTAGCTTACTCTAAATATGTCATGACTCATTGTACATAAATGAAACGGTTGCTGAATATCATTGTCCTACTCAGTGAAAATTAAATGTCACATGTATGTCAGTCACTGTCCACTTCGTCAAGTCGTAAAGTCTCCACCACTTCCACCGTCAATGGGTTTGAGCACACATTCTCCCCCAAACACTCCATTGATGCTTCACATGTACAAGCCACTGTACAAGTCTGCTCATTCAAGTGGCATGAACACTCTTCCGCACACCAGTTGGCACAGTCACATACCAGATTGTTCAATAATTCAGGTACCACTGGTGACTGACTCATTAGTTTCGGCTGGAGCGCACCTGTTTCTGATACTCTTTCATACCCGAACAAGACAGGGTCGGTCATAACTGAATCCGGAATGTTAGCTTTGCGCCAAATCATCAGCTGATACAAACACCGCAGCACATGACAATGGAAACTGTTTTCAGTAGGCGGCAGCTTCTTCCCACATACATTCCTTTCGGCTTTCTCACATCGCAATTTGTTCAGAGATACACACCCTTTCTTTCCATACATCTCCCCAACAAACCTCATGCACTGAGTCAACTGTGTGCTGGACAGTTCCTCTGGTGTTCCCAATGTTGCCAATGCACCATAGTCGAAAGCTTTCTGACTCATAATGCGAAATGCAGATTTCTTTCCATGACCAAAGAAGGAACTTGTAGTGTCGCATCCTGTCAGACAATACATCGGAATAAGTAGGATCCTTTGGGGTGGACTCATGTTGTCATATAACTCGTGTACTGGTATGTACCGTACCAAACTTGCATATTTGCCGGTCCGACCTGTCAACATGAAGATGCTACTTGTGACTATCTGCAGCCGGTGGTGAACCAGGAGTACAAGTACATCTGTGTCTGGACTCGATATAACAATCGTTTTCGCACCTCTCCGGGCAGCCTCAACGGTGTGTAGGACTATTCTTGTGTCGGCTTCCTCTTGGGTCGTCTCTAAATCTGGGATTACAGTCACACACGACTTTGTGACTTCAATCATCTTGTCTTCTTGGCCGCCGCTGATCATCAAGACTTGATCATCATCAAGCAGCATTCCGTTGTTGCACATGTGTGTCGTGTAGACCTGTGCAAGGCTCGATTTATTCCTGCAGTTACTGAGGAATTGCTTCCAGTTCGGTGGGATTCGAATATCGGGTCTTACTTGAATGGTACTTCCATGGACACCAGCTGTACGTTTCTCTCGTGTTTGATCCTTGATGCTACTGTCAGGATACTTGTCGAACACAACATGTATTTGCTGGACTGAGTGACCACTGTTGCACAACTTGCTTCGGCATAAAATGTAGTTGAAGAAGCTGTTTGCCATTGCTTCAAATGTCACCACTGCAACGTGCTGGGTAGGCTCAATCATCATCTGGATGCAGGCATGTCCATCAAATACTATGATCTTTTCCGACGTGGCCATTCCGTTGAGGCACGGCATTAGATGCGATTTGGCCGATGATACCATCTTGCCATCTTCAGTGAACATGCTTAACGGAACAGGTGCATTTTCATACGACAAAACTCTTGCTAATGGAACCCGTTTCTTTGCGTTAACAGCTAGTAGACGAAGGTACATGACTTCACCATCTATTGTCACATTCTTTACTTTCACTGACTTTTCATTTCAGACATTGTTTTCAAGGCCGATCGAGGCAAGGCGCCATCAGACTTTTCCGGTCGTGGTCCTCGCCATGTACTGGACCCACAAGTCTCTCCTCTATAAACTTGTTCAGCATCGCGGTTCCCTTGTCAATCGCAGCTACCAGGCTCTCCTCAATACCCGCGGGAGTAATGGCACCGGTGGCAATATTCCCCAAGCGCTCGGGGGCATCAATTACATCGAATGGGTCTATGAATGATGAGTCGAACATCTCGCACATCTTTTTAACATCGGCACTCCACCTCTTCTCAGCAGGTGTCTTCTTGCTTTCCAATTCGACTCCTTTGGCTGTTGAAGCAACGTTCTATCTGAATTTCATTGCATATTGCGACGCAATGGGTCTTGCCAGAAACCATCTTGCTAACGCTGGGCCCTTGAGTGTCAGACCTATGATGCCACCGGTTCCTTTCAGAGCCTTGTTTTCTGTTGCCTCTACGGTGTAGTCCAGCCATACTGAATTGAACCGTCCCGAGGTAAGTTTGGCTACGTTTGGGGGGTCCTACAAAAGTGCAAAAATTGTTTTTACCTGCAACAATTGTATTCCAGTAATACAAAAATCGAGAAGCATGGCAATTGAAGTGGGTGGGGAATGTTTGTCTTCCATCTAACATACTTTTGTACATAAATACAATACCTGCTGTTTCGAGCAATGGGTGCCTAGATAAAATAAATATCATACCTAGAGCCCTGATAGCGCCTTGGACAATCTTCGTTAGAGTCAGCTATGTAGACATTTCGCCGGGTAGCAGACGAAGAAAATTATAATTTGTTGTTGTTGGTGTTGTCTACTATTTCCTCCGCTGTCTTTTCGGCACCAATGGTATTCTATACGGAAGTACCGCACCAGACAGTACAATAATACTTTGTAATGTTCTACACCTCTTTCGATACACATATTCGATATTTAGGTTACCTTATATTGAGCTGCATTGGCTAATTTCTGTATGTAATTTGATATTTGATTTTGCACCAGTTAGTTGGTGTGACTGAACTCAACATCTTATAAATCACAAATTGGCAATTTTATATATTATGGCCCAGATTAACACACGGGAATAAATAAAATATACTAACAGCGTATCGTGCTGTTTATATGTTAATAATCGTTATTTTTCCTTAAATTTTGTTGAAAATATGTAAAAATGGGAACCGTCTTGGAACGGTCACATGATATTTAAGAATTTTATTTACAATAAAGCTTTAATGTTACTTTACAGCATTATTTGCAGCCATATATATACCGTTTGTATTCTATTTTATGAGTATACACTCTAAAATGGACGATTCCAGTTTTCCAAATTTTTTTGCAAAAATGGGTGATTTAACCCAACAAATATCAGCCCGCACAAAAATGCGGCAACTGCATCATTGGTTTCCTGGTTCCTGATGCCAAGACGAACATTTTGATATATGATAACAAATGTTGTTATTCCGGTTGACCCCTTCCAAAATTTACATCTTCCAGCTGCTCTACTAATAGGGATTTAACATGGGGACATTTTGTTTTCGCAATAAAATCAATATTTGACAAAATTTCACGAAATAAAAAGAAGGCTCATTCTTAAATTTTCCTTTAATTTAATATTATCGAACAAAAATATTGTTTTTGAATTGTCTATATAGCCGTAAAATTTGGGCAGCTTTCGTGAAACAGACTATAGATTGTGTGACGATGTTATAGTTCTTGTACCAATTATCATATCCATTACATCTGCAATAGCCTTCACAATTTGGCCATAGCAAGGCTTTCGGTGTATTTTATCAACTAATGTTTGACTGATGATAGTATTGTCGCAGTCTATGACAGAAAAATGCAACCTGACACATGTTTTAACCCTTTCACCCCTAAGTAACTGGAATGGATTTTGATATGTTAATTTAGCAACCAATCCAACCGTCACAAAATGATTTTCAGACTAGTCCATTTATGAAAAAGGGGGTATTTTTTGTTTTAAAAAATATGAAAATTACTGGCAAAAAGTTCAGATCCTGATGAGACGGCTCGTTACGAGCCGGCTCATCTGGATCTGCACTGTTTGCGTAAACCGCTATATCGGGCTTTCGTGTTCAAAGGGTTAAAAGACAAAGTTGATGTAGCTGAGATACAATTAGTATCAAAATGTATTGTGCACACTTCTGTGGAAATGACAACCAAGATTCGGAAAAACAATGGAATCACTGGAAATTGTAATACAACCAGTGAAGACCATAAAACAGGCAAGAGTACCACTGTAATTGTCTTAATTCAACTGGCACCTGGTGCCCGTTTAACTAAACTTCGTAAACCGACTTCGTAGCGACTAAAATGTTTGTAAGTGCAAAATTATGCTGTAAATTGCACATTAACAATGTTTTCTTGTAAACAATTGTTGGATTTACATTTATTGAGTATAGGCTCAAATGTAAATTCATCAATTGAAATTTCCATACGATCCTAAATTTGCACTTACGAACATTTTAGTCGTACGAAGTTTAGTGAAACGGCCCCCTGGTGCATTCTACGACTGGTCGTATATTGCATGTTTGTGTCGCGTTAAAGGCTATTCCATCACCGATGTGCGCGTGTAATGTACTTATCATGCCGTATTGGGTTATAGCTTCTTCTAATTTTTCCTCAATAGTATACGTTGTGACTCACCATTTTAAGCGTAAATGCGTATGATACACTTATGAAAAACTTTTTTTAAAGTACTCTGATTCTAAGTGTAACAGACCGCGAAAAATGTGCACCGGTCTGGGGATCGAACCCGGAACCATTACCGTACCATCGCTCTAATTAACCGAATGAACTATAACCAGGCACGAATGCACACCTTCTCCCCATAGTGAGTTACAAAGTTTGGGCGAAAATACAGAGACCACAAAATTCAGCTTAACAAGACTCGTTTGATGCGCCATATTTCATCAAAATCCGTTACGTAATAAGGACACTATAAAAGAATACGTACTTTGAATCGGTACTTGTTGTTGTTGTTAGCACCACGTGATCATACACCTTGTAGTTAATGGGTTATATATATACCTACTCGCGAGAGCTACCGTATTAGTGGTCGATACTTCAAACATCGCTGATAATATCTGCCAATATTTACAATCAGTCTTTACAACCGTATTCAATAGTAAACAGGCAATTGAGGTCCCGTATGAACAGTTTGTGTTTATACAGTGGATTTAACTGATTTAAGTATACACTCATAATTCCAGCACAAAAATATTTACACAATTCCCTAACATTTGATTGGTCCGTTGCAAGTCTCCGTCCAAAATTTATATCCCAGTAAACTCCATGCCGAACTACTTTCCGTAACCGTCAGGCGCAGTTAAAATAATTCTTAAGAAAACGGAAAATAAACACATTTTCTTAATGAATTTATTTCAAATGCTGGAATTATAAGGAATGAATGGCCTTTTTGTGGAATTTATCGGGGATATAAACTTGGTAAAGTCGCGGGAATACTGGACGAGGCCTTCCGGCCTTCGTCCAGTATTCCGCGACTTTTCCAAGTTTATACCCCGATAAATTACCACAAAAAGGCCATTCATTCCTGTAGTAAACACTGTATGATACTGGACATACAAGTGGTGT
>JAQRGA010000209.1:0-94754 GCA_029237695.1 Conchocele bisecta
GGCCGAAATGATGTCCGAATTCGACGAGCAGTTCCCGACTAGCCGCTTGCGAGCGAACAGATACGGCGATTCGTGAAGCTTGTGCTCGAAGAGTTCTTCGCTCTCGACCAGTGTCAGGTGAGCGCACGATCAAAGGCATTTCATTCGACGAGACAACGTGCTCGCAAGAGACAAAGGTGCGACGGCGATGACGACTGCAACGCCGCTAAGAAGAGTCGGTTGGACCCGAGCCTCTTACAAGTCGTCGAACAGCTGCAAATGGATAGCGATACCTCTGCGTCGGCGTCTTCTTCTTCTTCTTCTTCTTCTTCTTCTTCTTCTTCTTCTCTGTCGTCGTGCAAGTTCTGCCACCGTGCGCCGACAACTAACCCGTCGATCGCGGGAGCGTCGTGCGGTCACCTGTTCTGCTGCCTCGATTGCCTGGGAACGTACGCTGACATAACTCGCATATCGGAACGTGACGGGTTGCTCAGGTGCCCGATATGCGAGTCAAGCTAGTACCGCGTTTGTTCTCGAACATTGGCTGGCTGTGTGTTCGAAACTGTGACGGAAAATATGCAATCTGGCGAGCAAGCGAGCTCGCGTTCCAGAACATTCCATGTGTGTCTCATCTCATCACATGCATTGTGGCCTGCGATACACTGATTTCTGATTCTATGCAAACAGTTTTATGGGGGATACCCTCTATAGAGTAGACCTGGACCTGGACCTAGACCTGGACCTAGACCTGGTTATTTATAGATCATGTTTATATGGGGTGTATTCTTTTTAAAATCAATTTCAATAAAATACCCCACGTAAATACAATCTATAAATAACCAGGTCTAGGTCCAGGTCTAGATCCAGGTCCAGGTCTACTCTACAAAGGGTATACTGCATAAAACATTTTGGATAGAATCAGAAATCAGAAAAATAATGATAACCAAAAAAAAATAATGATATGGAATACGACACTATATATACGACAGGCGGCTTCGAGTCGGGTCACAAACAAACAAATCAACCAACAAGCCATGTCGATCGCAATATGTTCCCGTCAAGTACACATCTTCGTCGGCGAGGGTGAAGACACGAAGGACGGCGACCACGACACCATCGCGGCGGCACTTGGAGAGAAGATCGCCCAGTTCGCCGCCGAGCAGGGAATCGACAACGTTATTGTCTTGCGAGAGGGACACGTCCTGCTCGACAGTGCGAAGAAGATGAGGTTTCGCGAAGGAGTCGACACGATCAAGACGGCACTCCAGTTGAAGCATGCGCCCGTACTCGTCGACTACACGATGGGACAGCGCACGTTTCTCGGACAGCATTTCTTCGAGAGCGGCTACGACGAGACGTCAATTGTGTACACGCGAGGATTGATCTTCGAGAGAGCGGCCATCGAAGGGTACGTTCGAAGTTGCCACGAGAACATGTACAGCATAGAGCGCAACCAACAGTTGCTCGAGCACACGACGAGCGAGTTGCTCGAAGACGGCATCATCAAGTTGGAAGACGTGCGTGTCATCGACGACGCGAAGAACCTGGTCGCCGAGTTTGACCTCGAGGACGACATGAACGACGACATGGAGTTCGGCGAGCGATACGACGTCAGACTACTGAGAACGACAACTGCCGCTGCCGCTGCCGCCGATGATGATGCTGACCCGTGCTACGAGATTGCCATCGAGAGCTGCAAAGGTCGCACCGACCTGAAGTACAAGCATTACTGGATATACTCGCACGAGCCCAATCAGTCATTGTGCGCCATGCGACGTTTTGCGACCGATCACAACGCGCAATTCGCCAACACGAATGCGGACGAATGCACGAGCGGCGGCGTTCACTCTTCGTCGCAGTTCATAATATTCCGAGACGAATGCGGCAGTCTTCGTCGCCAGATGCCGTGGTCTCGTTTGATGTCGCTGACGGGAGGCCCTGCACTGGGCACAGGCTCCGACAATCGACGCCTGCGAGAAGATGCTCAGATCATCGTCCTGTCGAGCCATTCGCCGTACGAGGTTTACGGCACGTACGACGAGACGAGGTCCACACGGCGATTCATGGACAACAACCACATGGTGAAGTTCGAGTCGAGATTTCACGTCCACCGCGTCGACGGCCCGTTGGAGGATGACAGACTGGACTTCGTCCCGGTTGGCGACTGGACCGAAGAACAGTTCACGAGACGGCTGTGCAACATATTCCGGCCACTGCGCAACGGCGACGGCGTCTACCGCAGCATCGAGGAAAAAGTTCTTCGGCGTGCTTCAGCACATTCTCGTAGCAAAGCACCTGCTGCACGAGAGGTTTCGCGTCGCGGCGATGCGCAGCGGCAAGATAACGTCCGAACTGCTAGCGAAGAGACTGGACTCGCTGCTTCCCGTCGGCCGCGTGGCTGGTCTCAACACGACACTGGGCGACGTCGCTCGTGCTCTCTTCGCTGACGACAGCAGCCGCCGCCGCTGTACCCAGAAGTCTGGCCGAGATTGGGATCAGGCCATCGCTCGGCTCGTCGAAAAAGAAATGCAATTGGTAGTGGCTGCGCGAACGACGGATCGAAAACCTGGCGGCGATGATGACGACTACGATTACGACGAAGCGCACTTCGTCGACGCACGCAGACGTGTACCTAGCATCGGTCGACGGGAGCTGAAGAACATTCGAGAACGTTTACTGCAGTCGCGACGCTCGGTTGCCGGTTACGGCGATATATTACTCGACGACGATGTTGAAGTTGATGATATGCTGTGTTGAAATGAATGTACTCGACGACGATGTCGAAGTAGACTGCTGCTGATGCTGTGCTGCTGTGAATGATCAATGTATTGATACGAATGAAATGACTGGATTGTTTACCTGTTTCTGCGTATTACTTGTTTGAAATACAAATATCAATCGTACAGGCTTGGTGGATTCAAATTTCCCGCAAATCTCTGGCTTCTGATTGGTCGAACGCGTAGGGAGCGTTTTTTTACTAAAAGCGTTCCCTACGTTTTCGTGACGTCACAACTTGCTCGCTTCTGATTGGTCAATTCAAATGTTCCCGCCAAATCCCTGGCTTCTGATTGGTCGAGATGACATTAGGCCACGCCCCCCAACTCACAATTATAGTAATATATCTGATTATTAATTTTTGATCCAGAGATCTCGCTCGACGACATCCCTTCATCCATCCATCCACTCAGCCATTGACGCAACACGTTCACGAGAGACACATATAGTCGGCCGGTCAGCATATATCTAGGTACACGACAGTACACAGCGAAACACGACGATGACATGCAACATTTGTTGAAAGCAGAATCGAAAGGTCGGTTCGAGTTATGTATCTCAGGCTGCTATCTGTACATGAACTCTATAGTGTGGCTCCAACAACGAGAGAGCTTCATGCATGTGTTGCATCAATGGCTGATTTACTTGCTGAGTGGCTCGATGCTGAAGGGATGTCGTCGAGCGAGATCTCCCCATCCCAAAATTCATAATCTGATATATACTATATTTTGGCGACTTTCGATCCGATCAACCTGTCTCGACCAATCAGAAGCCAGGGATTTGACCGGAACATTTGAATCGACCAATCAGTAACTTGTGACGTCACGAAAACGCAGGCCCCGTTTTTGTCCTGAAAGTGGGGCGTGCGTTTTCGTGACGTCACAGCTTGCTTGCCATTGATGCAACACGTTCACGAGAGACACATAGGGTTGGCCGGCCAGCACACATCTAGGTACACAACAGCGATACGCGGTCGTGACATGCAGCATTTGTGGAAAGCATAATCGAGAACGTACGCCCCGCTTTCAGGACAAAAACGGGGCGTACGTTTTCGTGACGTCACAGCTTACTCGCTTCTGATTGGTCGATTCAAATTTCCCGCCAAAATCCCTGGCTTCTGATTGGTCGAGACAGGTTGGATCCGATCGAAAGTCGCCAAATTATAGTAATATATAAGATTATGAATTTTGGATCTCAGATCCTCGCTCGACGACATCCCTTCAGCATCGAGCCACTCAGCCATTGATGCAACATGTTCACGATAGACACACATATAATCGACCAGCACACATCTAGGTACACAACAGCGATACACGACTTACGTTGCAACGCTGCAGTGACGAATGGTGATAGACAACGATGACATGCAGCATTTGTTGAAAGCAGAATCGAAAACGAAGAGAACTCTCTCAGAGTAAAAACAATCCCTGCGTTTTCGTGACGTCACAACTTACTCGCTTTCTGATTGGTCGAAATCGCAGGGAGCGTTTTTTACTAAAAGCGCTCCCTGCGTTTTCGTGACGTCACAACTTGCTCGCTTCTGATTGGTCAATTCAAATGTTCCGCCAAAATCCCTGGCTTCTGATTGGTCGAGACGGTTGGATCCGATCGAAAGTCGCCAAATTATAGTAATATATCAGATTATGATTTTTTTTGTATCGGGATAATATTTGCTCGACGACATCCCTTCAGCATCGAGCCACTCAGCCATTGATGCAACATGTTCACGAGAGACACTCTTATAATCGACCAGCCAGCATACATCTAGGTAATCCGATGGGATGCCACAACAGTACATAGCGTTCACGACTGACGCTGTAACGTTACAGCAGTGACTGACATGCAGCATTTGTGTAAAGCATAATCGAAAGGTCGGTTCGAGTGACGTGTTTCGCTATCTGGCTTGCGGCTATGAGACTAATTGCGATCGGCAACGGTACGAGGGATGATTGTTTTGCTGAAGTCGCATGATTGTGGGATGATTGATTGTTGTCTACTTTTATTGTCAGTCATACATCTCAGGCACATGCACTCTATGGTCTGCTTCCAACAACAACAACAACAACAACGAGAGAGCGTCATGCCTGTGTCATCTGAACGTGTTGCATCAATGGCTGATTTGCTTGCTGAGTGGCTCGATGCTGAATGGAGGGATGTAGTCGAGCAATATATCACGATCCCCCCAAAAATTCATAATCTGATATATTACTATAATTGTGAGTTGGGGGCGTGGCCTAATGTCATCTCGACCAATCAGAAGCCAGGGATTTGGCGGGAAATTTGAATCGACCAATCAGAAGCGAGCAAGCTGTGACGTCACGAAAACGTAGTGAGCGCTTTTAGGAAAAAACCGCTCACTACGTCACTGGCTCGTAACATGTATAAAATATACACAATATAACTGGACTCTCGATCCGTCGATCACGAGTTTGAATCCCATAAAAAATAGGTACGTTTCATGCCTAGCCCAATGGTAGGTCATCCCGCCGTGCACGGGTCTATCTCAGGTTGAATCTCTGAGTCAGGGTGAAGGAGAAACTCTGAGTCGCGACTCATGTTTACAGGGACGACAAACTTTCTTAGTCACCGAGCGAAGCAGGGTGCATAACAAAGTGCGTCGCCGCTTCGAAGGAGGAAAGGACATGCATGTATAGACACAATCAACAAAGTTTCGACATTTCAACAAATTTATTAATTTCACAACAGTACAGTTCAATTCAACAATTCAATTCTTCTGCAGCGTCATCGCTCCGGGCGCATCGCACACGAGACAGGCGAACGCCCCGCTGCGGTTGTTCTTCATCGTCTCCGCGTAGCTACCGAGACAGTCGATGCAGCAGAACGGGTGGTCGCACGACGAACCCCGCAGCACCAGCGGGTAAGACGTCGGCGAGCGGCGGCACAGGCAACACGACACTCGATCCATGTTTCTCTTCAGCTCCGTCATCGTGCTCTCGAGCAGCTGCCGAGACATGCCCACGTCGCTCTTCAGTCTCGAGTCCGACATCGACGCGGACAGCTTCCCCAGACTCTCGAGCGACGCGCCGATGTGTCGAACGCTCTCCGCCATCCCTTCGTAACTACTGCCGCTGTCGCCGCTAGAGCTTTGTGCAGCAGCAGCAGTCGATGGCCGATGCGACGACACTTGCGACTTGCGCTTCTTCGCGCCGCCGCCACTTTCTCTTCTGTTGAGCAACCTTCTGCTGAACGACCTGCTGCGGCGGCGGCGCTGCTTGATGCTGTTGCTGCAGCTGCTGAGTGTACGTGTTGGTCGTCGTCGCCGCAGCAGCTCCTTGGTCCATCATCGACTCTATGTCGGCCAACAGATTATCGGCGGCACTCGTCGTCTCGTCGTCGTACTCCGAAGCTACCGCCGCCGCCACCGCTGCCGTTGGGATGTACTCCGGATGGCGCGGGTCGTAGAACTGGTTATTATCCATAAGGTATGCCATGTTGCTTGCTTGCTAGAATTGCGATGAATGATCCATCCGTCCTTGATGCTCTCGCTTTTATACCCGCTGGACGGATCGAGCTCTCGTTATTTTTTCCTCTAACTCGGCTCCCATTGGAAGACGTCAGACGGCCGACCCGATTGGCCGCTAAAATTAGCACTCGCTCTCTCCAAGGTCCGTGTCACGTGACTAAACGTGACGTCACTACTGGCTGATGCCTAACAGAACTCGAAGGTCACATGGCCGAACGTGATGCTGGCCGATGTATGCCTAACGAAGCTTTCCTTGGCGAATGCCGTGACTGCTCAAGCAGTTGTACATCCACAGGAAGTCGTGCTTCTTCTTGTAGTCGCTCGTCATTCCGCCGCCGCCGCCGATTGCCGAGCTCATGATCGCGTAGAGAAACACGCTCAGCAGGGCATACGGACACAACGACGTCGAACGACTGTGCTTGTACGCGTCGAACACAAAGTCCACGTATTTCGCATTGTCCACGTTCGTCTCGTCGAACAGGGCGAAGAAGTCGTATCGCTTCCGCCTGTTGTACCCGCACATCGGGTCGCCGAAGACGGGATCGAAGTGATCGCTTATCTTGTCCACGGACATGCTTCTCAAAAGGGGCAAGTCTTCGCCGCCGCAGCAGCTAGCCTTTTGCAACACGAGCTCGATGCACGTCTTTCTCTGCGCATCCCACATCTCGACTCGTGGTCGCGAGCAATGTCTCGAAATGTTCCAGCTCTCCCATGTGCCGAGGTACACACTGTCGATAGATGCACAGGAGACACAGGTCGCTATCGCCGCAGCAATACGTGGGCGAGAACAGGTTCGCTGTCGTCGCCGGGGGACGTTCGTCAGCGTCGTCGTCGTCGTCGAACAACTGTTCCATGATGAGAAGATATAGAAAGACAGAAACATACACGCTGCTCAAACGGTTAGATATTTTTTTTATTCACAAATACAATCAATGAATCAAACCGACGCGCTGCTCTCATAGTCACACTCACTATCAACTCTTGATCCACCATGTACCGCGTCGTGTCGTCACATGTGCTGCTGCCTGCACTGTCTCGGAACGACATGCGATGAGCGTGCACCCTTCCTTCCTTCAGCTGGTGTAATTCACCGCGTTTGTTCTCGAACATTGTCTCATCTCATCACATGCATTGTGTGTGACCTGCGATAAACATTTCTGATTCTATCCAAAACGTTTTATGCATGATACCCTCTTTAGGGTGGTACTGGTACTGGTACTGGTACTGGTACTGGTACTGGTTATATTTATATTTGGTTTTCTTTTAAAAATAAGTTTCAATAAAAATACCCCATATAAATACAACCAGTACCAGTACCAGTACCAGTACCAGTACCAGTACCAGTACCAGTACCAGTACCACCCTAAAGAGGGTATCATGCATAAAATGTTTTGGATAGAATCAGAAATGGAGATCTGTATCAGGTCACTGCGGGGCGCGCATTACCGGGAGGGCGAGCGGGCGGCTAGTAGCTGTCTGACGCGCATCTTCGTCTTGTCGTGGCGCGAACACACGTCGAAGCAGTACGAGATGCAGCCCACGCACATGTGTTCCATGACATGCTGCTGTCGGTCTACACTCTTTGCATCGACGACGACTACCCTTAGCTTCTCGAAACGCGTCGTCGGCTGCGGCGAACTGCTGCCGCTGCTGCCGCTGCTGCCGCTGTCGTGATGCTTGCCGCAATTCAGCTGCACCGCATGTCCACGCTGCTGCTGCTGCTGCTGCACGGTCACGATGCTGTGACACAGTCTCGTCTTCTGACACAGAGACGTGATGTACACGTCCCGCTTGTGCAAGTTCACTAGCGCTCGCAGGCGAAACTCTATGTTGTTGCAACTTTCGTCGTCGTCGTCGACGATGCTGCACTCGTACAGGTCGACGTAGTCAAACTCCGAGCAGCCGTCTTTGCACGACAGGTAGTTGAATGGATTGCTGGCGTCGCTGACGATGGTCACGTGCCCGAACTTTCTGCTCTTATAGTTCACGGGTCTGCTGCACGTTCTGCAGAAAATGAACAGACCCGCGTCGTACAGGCGTTCGAGACTACTTCCCACCGAGCCGATGCACTTTGTGTGGCAGAAGCATCCCGGTCTGTTGAGGTCGATCGTCTTGTTGCTCACGTAGTTTGAGAAAAAACTCCAGCTGGTTGATGATGTAGTGCGAGAACGAGAGATTCGCTGTCCGAATTGGCGACGACAACACGTTGCGGATGACGTGGAAACAGTGTCGTCGCGAACTTGGTTCCTTAACCAGCTTCTGTCTGTAAAAGTAAGCGAAATCCAGCCATTCCTTAGGGTACGCCAACTCAGATTCTTGAACTCTCGCTTCCGAGTCGTTCAGCAGTCGATTGCTCGTCTCGAACCGGTAGGCAAAGTTGCAGAGTGATTTTAAGGTTCGAAATGATTTCACTGTTGGCAGCCACTCGGTGTTGCGTGCTCGGCGAATAATCGGTTTGAGTAACTCAAAGTCTGATGATACGTTGACGCAGCCCGATGTAGTGAACGCCACTTTCGATACCGGGATCTGAGTGTGATCGTTGATGCACAGAAAGTTTCCTTTCCTCTTCTGCACGTACAGCTCGTCGAATGGTTGCTTGTCTACCGTGATTCGTCTGATCGTCTCCAGAAGCTGCACGATTTGCTTGCCGACTTCGAAGTCTACATTCTTGAAGTAAACTATGCATGCGAGAACCACCAGAAAGAAAACGTGAACGCGGTCGTCGTCTCCCTGCTGACGCGAATACACTTTCCGCAGTAGTCGATCATGACGTGTAGCGAACAACTTGTCCACCATGTAATGCACGAACCTGTAGCACTGGAACGTTGTCATCTTTTCCCTGAGACGGCACAGGCTGGCAAGGCACACTCGTTTGAGAGCTAATGCTTCGCTCGGTAACGTTAACAAAGCGAGATATACGTTCGCCTTGAGAATTTCTGCGATGTCGTTGTTGTCCATTCCAATCAGAGTATGGGCCATGCTCTCTGATTGGATAATGCATTTATATTCGGCCACGTGATCCATAGCATTATTTTTTTGCCATCGCGATCGTATAAAAGCGAGTGTCCGTTTGATAATACATCATTCACAACATCAATCATGTCGAACGCTACATTTATCCGAGATCGAGTTCGCGAAAGCTACGCGATCAACAGACTATGCGATGGAGATCGACGAGTGTATGCTATACATAAGAGACTACAGGAGGCCGCTAAGCGTCGTCGTCAGAATCTGGTGTCCAAGACTGAACTCTTCGCCGCGCTGGAACGACACTACCTGCGATTTCCTGGGTGGTTCTGCGTTCGAGATGACAGTAGCAAGTACTGCTCTCAACAACTTCTGCGATCGACCATCACGACAGAAACAGGAAAGCGACGTGTGTACTTCGACATCCCTGTTCGCTGTGTCGGCAGTACGGACATATTCGACATACTCGGATCATTGCTGGCGAGCAACATCGGCATCGAGGGAATTCATGTCACCTGCGAGTTTGACGGAACGACTAGATTTGTTCCCCACCCGTGTGTGTTGTTCAAAGAAGACGGCGAGACGTCGACCACGATGGTGCAAGGACTCAAGCATCAGCAGCGCCACTTGTCACCGAAGACGATATACGAAGTGATTGGATGTCGCGATGACGGATCCGGGCGAGCTGTGCTGATAACCAGAGCGGTGGTGCCGCACACGCGTTATCTACATTCGGACTTTTCGAAGTATCAATTCCACGAAGCTGTGCCACGATACGACGTTCACATGCGGATAGGCTATTCGGTCTTTGTAGATACGGTTAGAACAGTGACTGTGATTTTACCAAACAAGCTGATTGTGATTCACCCGTCATTCGATCGCCGAGGCGGGCAAGTCGATGCTGGTTCGGTGATGAATGCTGTCGATTCGATTGTCCTGTTTTGTTGAAAAATTGTGAATAAAAACATGAAATAAATATCTTTGTTTATGTCAATGTTTATTTTTCCAGCAACAAAACATGCAACAGAACTGAACAAATACATATCATTCATCGAGTTGCAGAACGCGATCGATTTCCTCGTTGATTACGTTGGTCTCGACCAACAGATAGTGCGTGTCGGCGTTCTCGCACAGTGGTAGTCGCACCTGTTGCAGTGCGAACTGCGCGTTGCTGATAACGAACGACTTGTCGGTCTCTGTCAGAAGGTACTCGGTTACTTTCGATGCCGCCGGCGACTGTGACGAGTCGGCGTATATATCAGAGAGTACGATTTCCTTGCTACTCTTCTTGCTGGGTATAACGGCGATTTCGCAACCGCCTTTGTCAGTCATCAGTTGCAACTGTTGGCTCCGCGCGTTTGCAATACTCTGCCTTGATATTTCTTTTAAAGAGTACCAGGGGGAAAACGAATCGGATAACGCGCGGACGACACAGTACTTGTTCATTCTTAAATTCATCAGGTACAGCTGATGTCTGTTGGATCGGACTAGTACGGTATTCCCTTTGTTGATGCAAGGCAGCTTCGTGCTCGTTAGCTCGTGAGTGCCGAACAGCTGTGTCGTGATGAGATTCTCTCCGATCAGCGCGTACACCTTGTCGCCTAGCACGAGCGTCTTCTTCGGTTGAAAGTCGTTGCAGATGTCGTACAGTTTCGGGTTTACATATATTGGCGTCCACGCGGTAGTGTTTGGACCTTGATGGTAATACGCGATCTCGTTACGTTTTGCAGTCTCCCTGTTTGGAAATGCGAGACATGCGAATCTCAGCTTCTCCCAATCGATCTGCGTTTTCGAGAGAATGTCCATCTTCGGACAACGCACATCGAACCGTTGCATAGCACATCGCATCTTAATTTCCGCACGTCTCAACTCGTTGTCCGCAGGATCACTCAGCTCACCGGCGTCTTCTAGCTGAGACTGGGCAGTGTTTCGCATTACCTCTTTGAGATGACGCAACACATCCTTTGTCTTAAGCATCACTGGGTGCGTGTTGAATATGTCGACGAGCACGAAATAGTTTTGCTCGTTTAGCAAATTCTCCAGTGTAACTTGACACGGAGCCTGCGAGTCGAGAAATATGCTAGGAAGTCTCGCCTTCGGTTGGCGTTTGTCTCGAAACACTTCATTGATGGCCTCGGCGATGCTATCCGCTTTCGACAACCCATCGGTGGCTTCGAAAGTTACGGATAGGTGAGCGGTGTTGTCGTCTTGTCCGGGGTCGTAAAAATATTTGGTTGGCGGTAATTCGCTGCTTACGTCGACGAACAATTCGCTCCAGCCGGACGGCGTCTGTTCGCCTGCTTCATCTTCTTCAGTTTTGTATCCTTCCTCTTCTTCTCCGTGTTCTGTTCCCACGTACGACGAAGAATACTCACTGCTACTACTACTACTACTACTACTACTACTATCACTCTCGCTGTCACTATCGCTGCTGCTGGACGGTACAAGCACGGCGTCGTCTTCCTGCTCTTCGGCCCACTCGCCGTGATCGCATAGCGCACTGTATTTCACTACCGGTTGGAAATGCGGTTTGCCTTTGCGATTTATGCACTGTAACACCAGAGCGTGCTGCGATCTGAATACGTCCGGTCGATATACCTTGGGCTTGTCGTTGACGGCCGATCCAAAGACGTATATGGGTGTCTCGAGCATGATGGCGGCGACGTGTATTTCCATCTCGGTCGGTTCGCCAGCATGCTTCTCCATCAGGTGACGTATGGCGTACGTCTTCATGTTGGGCTCGTCGGAGTTCTCGCGACAGCGCTTGTCTAAAGCGTCATCGTTGTTCCGATTGCCCATGAAGCGATGCATGGCATTCCGTACGAACTGGTACTTGTTCTCTACGCCGAACGTCAGGTAAGCTATACTGCGATAGAATCCATTCCCGTCCGCGACCACGCGTTTCACTTCGAATGTATCACTGTTGCTCGTCATGGGTGGGAAGCCACGTAGCAAAAACGTCGTCGTCTCTCTCTACTAGTCTTCTCACGATCTGTTCACGATCATTCATGTCCACGGGATCGACTACAATGCAGATTGCAGTCGATGATTCGTCTTCGTCGTCGTCGTATTCTTCGTCATCATTCAGCGGGATCTGTTCTCGGCGATTCTCAGGGTTATCGCAGTAGCTCTCGAAATAAGACGCTACGCTGGCACCCAGGTCGGAAGCGGCTGCGGCGGCTCTGCGTTTGTAGGTGCGCTCTTATTTCTTTCCCATTTGTAACCCTCCCAGCTGTATCCTATACCGGGTGCACTCGTTGGATTGTCACCGGCGGTATGCACGCTCACAGTCCGTTCGTTGTCAGTCGAACTGTTGAACGTAGGAATCTTCGAGATGTCTGACACGTCCATGTTTGGCATGTTGTGTTTTCGGCGAGGTGTCGAGTAGCTATTGACGTGCTGCTGCTGTTGTGCAGGCGCGCTGTTCGCTTCCCTCTGAGACTCGTACGGTTTCGTGAGATAGACTCTGCCCTGTCGATGAACCGGCTTGTTCGATGACGGTAATCCGAGATACGATTTGTCGAACAGCGACGAATCTTGGAAGATGCTTTCGTTATCCATGGATGCTTTTTTATTTTTTATTTCACTTCATCCCGTTTGATCGCGCTCTTTAATATTTATTTCAACAACGTTGACCGTGCGCGCGAGTTTATCGCTCATGATGATTTGTAAACGATTTTGCGAGATTCTGCTGCTACCGTTCCGCTGGACGACGCGTCGTCACCACCACAAACAGCCCAAGTTGACTCTGCCCTGATCAATATGTACGACGGCGACACGACTGACGATGACGATGACACCACGCAACCGAGCGGCGAATGCCAGCAACTGATATCATCGGGCACAGACGACTTCGGTCCGCAGATCTTGATGGAAGAGGTGGACGTCGACAATCTCAAGATGCAGTGTCTAGAACGAATGAAACTCATCAAGGATGACCTACGCGACCCGAATCTCTCCATGGACGAGAAGCGAATCAACGCGTTAAACATGAAGACGATGGTCACGATTCTCACGAACATTCGCTACAACGAGAAGATCAAGCTTGGCTCGCTGCAGAACTCGCAGTATGCCGATGCCATGATCCTTCAGTAAGCAGTCGTGTGTAACTTTGCCGGTCAGCGAGAGTACGGTGATCTCATGAAGCCAGTACTGCAGTCTCACCAATCGCAGCAGATCGCGGCGCACGATGACGGCGACGCTGATGACGACGACGTGCCATATTCCGCGACCAAGCCAATATAAGAGAAACACGTGACTAGAAAAAATAATAATGTTAATGCTGCTGAACCTGTGGCGGCAGTATAAATAGAGCCGACTTGGCATGTCTGATCACAACCTCTCAACAACTCATCCAACAAACATGAATACCGAAGACAACAAGAAACAGATCGACAGTGCTCTGACTGGCAAGTCCGTGGCCATCAACGAGGGAACCTTCCTGCTTCGAGTCAACAAGAGCGACGTGGACCAGTCGGACTTTGCGAAGCTGTGCCTGTACGGCGACGCCTTCCGTTCGGCGTACTCGCCTAATCTCATGATGATACCGACTTCGATCTTCCTGCCGCAGATGTTTGCAGGAAAGAACGTCTTCATGGAACACAAGCTGAGACACCAAAAGGTGCCGTTGCTCGACAGCTTCTTGCCGTACGCCTTTCTGCTGATACCTGGCGAAGACGACAAGGCGATGCGAATGTTCGACGCGACTTCTATGCTTCGCCGCCGAATGCTGAAGGTGCCACCTACTCCAAAGTTTACGCCGACATGAAGAAATCAGTACTGCACCACTTGCAGCAGCAGCAGGACGACGACGACGACTCCGACGACACGAACGAGTACATGCAGGACGACGCTTACTCTGTGATCTTCTTCACGCAGGCCTCGTCTGTTCGCGTTCAGCAGTCGGATCCCAAACAACTGCGCTTCGGGCCATCTGGTCGAATCACGTCGTGTCTCTGCCGAACAACCTCGTCGCGAGATTCGATGGCTACGTTGCATGCGGAGAGTCGTGTAACGTCAGCATGTCTCCTGCAGTGACTGGCGCCATCAGAAAGAGCTGCTGACGCTGACGCAGCTGTTCGTCGGCTACGAGAACAACCGTCTGGAGACTACGTGAAAAACATCAACCACCTGTTCGACGGGCAGATCAAGTCGATTCGTACAGACAGCGACGCCAACGTTGAGAGCTACTCGCTGGCCGCGCTGAAGCTGTATCTGTCTCGCACTCTGGAAGTGGACGACGCGACGACAAATGGCAAGCAACCACATGCGATACTATCCGACCCGGACTTCAGGGAGACGATCGAGAAGAAGACGCTGTTTCAGCTGCTCATGGTCATGGATATGGGTTCGTGCTTCAACGCCCGACGTCTTACCAAGAAGGTGACACCTGACGGGAAACCAATCGTAGTATGTTCTGAGCCGTACACGAATCCGTTGCCGAACTTACCAGTGCCTTCTACGGGAACGTCAGTTGGCTGACGAGTCTACTTACGGCATGCACGTTCTTCGCCAGGGTGAAAAATCGTTCCTGCTGTCGGTCGTGTCACCAGAAGGTCTGCGCGGTACAGACACCATCGCTACTGTGCTCTTACCGTAGCGTCGCCGCCGCCGCCGCATCTTCGAAGAAAGAGAGAATGGGCGCCGTCATGTGTTTCTACACGTCTACTGCCTTCAACAGGACTGGTCCGCTCAGTAATCTGAAACGCAGGCAAACGTCGTCCGACTCTGTCAGCGATAACGGCGGCGGCAGTAGCGGCACCAACCTGGTCATGTGGGAGAAGCATCACTCCGATCTGCTGAAGCAGCTCGAAGACAGCTATCAACTCGAGCTGAACGCGTACGCCGAAAAGACTGCGACGACGGAGCATAACATCGAGGGCAGAGCGGAACGATGCATGAAGCACATCTGCTCGCTTATTGACGACGCTATCGGCACCTGCGACGAATTTTGCAGAGAACTGGACGACGGTGCCGACTCGGTGTCCAACGTGAACAGCGTCGAGTCGGAGATCAGGAACGTGTACCGTGTCGGCCAGATGTACGACAAGGGTTTCGCGAACGTGCTGCTCTCCGAGAGTCTCATGTACCTGCTGAGATCGGTTCTCCTGTACGAGCAGTCGAACTTTTCGCAAATGTCCGTCAGCGACGTCTTCCTCCGTGTTCGACCTCTGCTGTTGGACAACAAGTCCGGTTTCACGATGTCGCCGGCCACCATTCACAAGTCTACGTCGATGCCGAAGGATTGCGGTGAAGACTACTCGTCCGACGGCATGATCGTCGATGTCGAAAGCGACATATGCGAGAACTACAACGACTTCGACGAGTTGCTGTATCACGTATCCTTTAAGTCGAAGACATATCTGTACGGTCGCTTCGACGAGAAACGGAACAACGGGGGACACAACAGGAAGTTCGCGACGCAGAATATGGCTCGTAACGGGACATCATTGTCGGCAGCCGCTATGACTAACAGTTTCCTAAACTTCAAGAACTTCTGCGCAAAGACGTCGTGCGAGCTACTGGACATTGGCGAAGACGATTACAGCCGAGACGTGTTGAACGAAGTCCGTGACGAGAAGCTCGACAGGTACGCGCGCTCTTCAAATACGTGTCGCAGTGCAAAGTGGACAGCTGGTCATCGATACTGCAACTGGTAAGCACCATGCGAATGCTGGACTACCTCAAGTTCACGCCGTCGTACGACCGCCTGTCGATGCTCTCTTTCAACAGCCTGTCCAAGTGTGACCAGTCGTCGTCGTCGTCGTCGTCGTCGTCGTACAACATGTACCAGTTCGAGCAAAACCTGACTGGCGAATCCTTCAACAGGTTCGAGACGATGTACGCCCAGAACTGCGGCGTCGTCGAATTCGCCGCCGACATACAGGGAAAGCGACTGGTGTTCAAAAAGTGTTCGGGAAGACTGCTCGACGGTAGCGGCTGCAACGAGCTGCTCAACGCGTTCTCCGGTTCGAAGACGCATCCGGGCTCGCCGCTCTACTACATCACATTCGGCGAAAAGACCATCTACGGGCGCTCTAACAACGATGGCGGCGCTTCGCCAATGCTGGAGAACTTTCTGAACGTTGAACAGTACAAACTGGAGAAGGACGCGGCCTACACTCAGTATATAAAGAAGAATCGGAAACAGCTGTACGACGACGTGTTTTTCGATGCCACGTTCAATGGACAGAGCAGCGGCAGCGACGAAGACGACAATCGGTACGCCTCCAGAGATTCTGCGGAGGAAATGTTGACCGAATTCGACGTGCACTTCCCGCCTAGCGTCTTCGCGAGCGATACGATCTACAGATTCGTGAAGCTGGTTCTCGCCGAGTTTCTCAATCGCGACCAGAGCAAAGTTGCCATCACGGCCAGTCGAATAAAGGAGATTAACGTCAGAGCCGCCAACAGAAAACGCCAGCGTTGCGATATTGAAGATGACTGTGTCACCGCCGCCGCTGCTGCTGCATCAGGCGAAGACGACGACGACTATCAGAGCATGGCCAAGAGAGTCAAGAGGGTTTGAGTTGAGTTGGACAATATTTGTGAATCGTTGCCGAATTCAAATATATTTGAATTAATTAAAATTATTAACGTATGTTTACCTGTTGTTCGTTTTCTCACACCAGTGTCGCCCCCACCACTAACATAGGATCAATCAACCCGCGTTCAAAGATGCCAACGAGCAGCTGAAAACGGGAATGCAAACCGGTCGACAGGCTACCTACTTAGACATGTATGTTGCCGCTCGTCTGATGAACACGACGATATGCTTGTACAACGTAGGCTATCGCAGACCGCTATTGATTCCCGCAGCCGACGACTATGACTCGCCGCCGCCGTTGTCGACAACCGAAAATGCTATTTTCATTGCGATGCAAGAGAGCGGCTGCGAAAAGATATGTGTATATTCGCCCGTCAGAGCATACGACCGGCGATACCAAATAGACGCACCGCCAACGCGAACAAGCGAAGCGATGAAGAAGAAAAGGACAGCAAGTGCCGACAAGCCGATAGGATGCTGTCCGACATCAGTCACTCTGATGACAAAAGATGGAAAGAGCTCAGTCGCCATTCCCTATGCATGTGCGAAGGAGAGTTCGCAGAGCCTTGCAGAGTTTTGCGGCGAAGCGATTCGCACCGAAATACCCGATATACATTCACTCCGTCGCCTACATGCGTTCGTGACGGACGGATCGTATGCTGCCAGCGACGTGCTCGACCACGACTTGTACCAGTTCGCGAATCGATGGGACATTCCCTCTCTGTATCTTCGCATGCAATCCGCGCTGGAACGAAACCCACTGGCGTCAGTCGTCAAATTTGCGAGTCACATCGATCTGCACGAGCACGAACCCGTTTACCAGACGTTGAAACGACGACTGTACCGGACAGCCGTGTCCGATCTGAAGCAGATGAGGTTGAAGCCTAGATCTCAGACGCACAGTCAACTGAACGAGTACATAGTGATGCTCCAAGATTGCAAGGAAAACGCCAAGCCGCTCGTCGCCAGCTACGGGGCACCGCACGTCGTCGTGTGTCTCGAATCGGAATACGCCTGTTTCGAGTATTACAACGGTCAGGAATGGCATTCCATCTACATGCCACCAGAAACGAAGTCGGTGGCGAAGTTTCTAAGAGACGGCAATCGATACTGCGTTCTCGGCGACACATTGGTTTTCATGAGGGATGCGCGATCCCTGGGCCACGTCAAGTTGCTCAACGTGTCCGACGCCCGTGTCTCGTACACGAACATTCCTTACGGCGTTCCGTATCCCAGACTATCTGCCACGAGTGATTTGCAGACGCTTTTGCTGATGTCTCCCGAGACCGATCGGATGATGGCCACAGTTACCCTGTCGAACGACGGCCAACTGAAAATCTCTCCTTGGACCAAGGTAGCAACGGAAAAGTACACATTTGAGTTTGTCGACGGTGTCGGCATCGCGTACGACATAGACAAGTACAAATGCGCACTCAGTTCTGAGGGAACCACGTTCTCAAAGTTTGGCGTCTCGACCGACGGACGCGTATATCATTACGACCTATGCGCTGCCAACTCCGGTACAGCGAGATCGCAACGTGTTGTTCGAATTCCCCGGAAGCCCACTGAAAAGTACTTTCTCGTCCCGAGAAAAGTGTTTGTCGATCATATGTCTACATGTTACCAACAGATTGAGAGATACGTAAACAAAAATTTTATTTAACGGTCGGAATGGATGAAGGATAGTCGACAACGAAAGCAGAATGGGTCAGGGATTGATGTACTTCAAAGGAAGTGTCGTTTATTTCAACAATGCATTGCTGCCTGCGATAGCTTTGATGTTCGTCATTTACGCCCTGTGTCAACGGAAACAGTTCGCAAAGTTCTACAAGACCCGGTTTTACATGGTCTTCTGCTTTCACGCCTGTGCAATGACACTGGACTGGGCGCACGAGACGATCATACAGCACACGGTGGCCAACACTACGGTGACTACGGAACTCTGTCTACTGTTGCTGCTGTGTTCCTTCTACGGACTGTCCCTTTTCTCGACGTATTGGTATTATCTGCGACACGTGTATTCCATCGTAACCCAGTACCATTTCAAGAGCTGCTGCAGGCTATTGCGACCTCTCGCGTTCTGGAAGTCCAGCAGCAGGGATTATTACGACTACGATACGCTCGATAATGTCGAGACGACGACGACAACCAGCGGAGAAGAACCTGACGTCGAAGAAGAACGACATCAGTTTGAAGCCGATATCATCGTCGCCGAAGATGGGTGGTTTCGTTTCATGAACTACCAGGTGCTCGGCAATTACCTTTTTGCGCAGCTCTTCAACATGTATGCGTTGGCGGCCACCTACTTCGTGCGCACGTTGGCCATAGTGTACGACCTAAACGCGACCACCCAACTGGGACTAGTGTGCGTGACAATCATGTGTTTTGTGCTCACCTGCGGCTTCTTCGATTTTCGATACAGGAGGTTCACGAAAGCACTGATACTGCCGCATCTGATCGTTCTCGTTCTCGTGGGGTACTGGATGACAGAGCACTACGAAAAGTTCGACAATAAACGACCGGAGCCAGTTTCGCTGATTACGTTTATTCTGGTGTTCTTAACGGAATCGGCCACACTAGACAGACTGAAGAAACTCAACTGACTCAACGGTTGCCGCCACCGACAGACTCGATTTCGCCGATTAGTTGTTTGTTCAATACTGTTTTTGCACATTGCGTTTCGATTAACAACCGTTTCAAAGCATGTTCCCTGGTTTGTGCTTCTTTGTACCATCCCGCGAATCGTTTCAGGAATCCGTTCACCGTCTTGACCAAGGCGTCTCTGAGTAGGTCCATTGCCGTCCTTACTCTCAGTACGTGTTCTTTGCGAGTTGCCAAAAACTTGCGTTGCCTCATGTACGCGAGATGCTGTTCGAACGACCCAACGTATTCGTCGTCCCGTAGCAGCGGCGCTCTGCGGCGGCCATGAAACGTGACGAACGGCGCAAGAGCCTCTGCCGTCCCGATTCGCATCTGCGAAACGAGATCGCTAAACTCTTCGCTCGGTCGGTGTAGCCGAAATAGCTCGTCTACGTCCCTTTCGAAACACTCCGACATGCACTTCAGTTCCGACCGGCGTATGCCATCGTCGTACGTATTCGCCGCGAAACTCGCTACTAGATCGAGTCGGCGCTGACACTCATCTGTCGCATCGATCACGTTTTCGAATATGCAGTACACGTCCTTTTCGTAGTAGCGTACTTGCACTTCCTTGAAAAAGTCTGCTAACGCCGAGAACATGATGTCCGTTGCAGCAGCGATCTGCGATGTTGGGTTGTAGCACACGATGGGATGTCGATCCGTCGTTCTCGGTATGTACGTCGTCTTTTCGGTGTTAATTAATACATCTTCGTGCATCAGCCGTGACTTTGTTGGACCATCGCAGCTCAAGCCGGCGCGGAAAGCACGTCCTTCAGACTGTCGCGTCCTATGCTGCAAGGCAGAGATCGCATCACGAATGCATTGATGTCGAACACGAACAACAGGTCTCGGTCCAACTTGTCACGTTCGATGGAGGCAAACAGGCCGGGGAAGTCGCCTCCGGCGACATCAGTATGCGAGTAGCGGCGAGAGCACGTCCGCCTGGAATACCTGAGACGAGCGACCAGTCAACGAGTACATGTACGTCTCGTCTTTGTCTACCCAGAAGCTGCCGGTCGGCTTGTCTCGCGCCAGTTCGAAACCCTTGCTTCTCGTCTTCGTCTTGAACGGATGTCTGCCAGTGGCCGCAACGAACATCGTCACAGCGAGCGACCAGATCTCCGAGTTGATGGACATCTCGAACTGCTCGGCCTTGTTGGCGGCAGCGTTCAACTTCTCGACGAGATCCGGACGCATGAAGTCTGGCGTACCGCGAACGCAATCGGTGTATGTCGATGTGTCCGCGTTGTAGGGAGTTGCAAGGCCGAAATCCGCCAAGATGAAGAGTCTGCGGTGGTCGTCGTACAATATGTTGGCCGGTTTCACGTCTCTGTGAACTATGCGTAGCTTGTTTATCAGGTAGTCGTGAGCGCAGACCATGTGCTTGACGAGCAGTCTCAGCATGAGTTCGTCGATGCCAAAATGGTTTTTAACCTGCTCGTCGACCATCTCTTTCAGAGTCAGCGAACACAGATCGTAGAGTATGACGCGCTGCACGTCGTACGACCCGAGACACTTGATGACATTCTCGTGGTCGATGTCTCTCACGCGTTGCAGCTCGTATCGGAAGTCTGCGTCGCTCTTGAACGACTTGGCAGCGCATAGCACTCCCTTCGAATGGTGATACCAGATCTGGACGTTGCCGAATGATCCCTTGCCAAGCACCGCAGGTATCTCGAACGGCCAGTACAGGTTCTTCGTAGCGTCGGGCTGCTCGTCTTTAACCAGTACCTTTTCGGTAGGTTCGTCAGAGTCATAATCTGTGTGCTCCTGCTGTCGTTGACGCTTGCGAGACGGCATTGTCATCTAGAAGAATTGTTAAACTCGAAAGATCATCGGCCGAGTTATAAATAGTTTTTTGGCGGCAATAAAATTGGCGGCAAGAAAAGAGCGCGAAAATTGCACATGTGACACAGCAGACCTATCGAAGCGGTCGTTGTATTTGCCAGTGTCACGTGGTGTATAATTACTATAAAAAGGGACACTGACTCGAAAATAAGTCATTCTGCTTTCAGCATTGCTCAAGCAAACACTCCTGAATTTCAACATGCAAACTCCAGCAGCAGCTGCTACTCCGGCTGGACAACGGGTGGTGCGACGACGCCTGCGGTTCGAGAGAGTCGTGGGATTGAGACCATACGGGACTAAGCCGGCAAACATCGACAGGCTGATGTCGAGATCCACGGCGATCGAGTCGAACGTCGATGAACTGACGCGGAATGTCAATCGCCTACAAGAAGAAGTTCAGTCGTCGACAATGGGTGACCTGTCCCAAACCAAAATACGGGCTACGTTTGTCACAAACAAGATCACGGCACACATGCAGCGAGTGAAAATGTGGCATACCGAACTCGAGAAGGTATTCGAGACCGAGAAGGAGAAGGACGTTCGCGCGGTATACGGTCCAGCCCTCGACCAGATACTTCGTGACATCGACGAAGAAAAGGAGACGGCCATCCGCGAAGCAAAGGAAGAAATGAAGTCGACCATCCGCGAAGCGAAAGAAGAAATGAAGTGCTGCGTAATATGTGTTACGAAGGAAAAGAACACTACGTTAATCCCTTGTTCGCATACCTTCTGCAACGAATGCGCGGAGAAAATGAAGGAGTCGGAAGGCAGAAAGTGTGCGTTCTGTCGCCAGCGCATCTTCGGCACCTTCCCTGTCCACCTTACGGAGTAGTAGTGTCGCAGCAATTTGTTACAACTCAAAACGGCCCTTTTCAGGGCCAATCCACGCTCTGAAGAGAGAACTCCTTTCAATTGTTGACGTTGTGTTATTGTTGTTTATTTTCACTTTCAATTTGCGACCTGGGTACGGATATTAGTAAATTAGCGACTGTCATCAATAGCTCGTCGAGCATGTTCAGTATTCACTCGACCAGACTGACGACGTCATGAAAAAAGCAAATGGCGGAGATGATTTTGTTTTTTTTGTGTGGTGGTCCTATAGTATATCCTACCCCCTACCGCTACCCCCTAACCGCTACCGCTACCCTCTTGGTAGTAAACATATTTATATTGAAACTCCCCAGGTTTAAAATACGAAAGAGAAGGGGGTTAGCGGTAGCGGTAGGGGTAGCGGTAGGGGGTAGGATATACTATAGGACCCCCCCACAAAAAAAAACAAAATCATCTCCGCCATTTGCTTTTTTTCATGACGTCGTCAGTCTGGTCGAGTGAATACTGAACATGCTCGACGTGAACGACACTATATAAACACAATACATTGACGGTAAGCTCATACAACATATAGGTCCAGCTATGGAAGGGTGTCACAATCAAAACACCATGAACGACGAACTACTGTCCGAGTTGGTGACGTCTACAGTAACGAACTTAGTGGCACGAAGGAAACTGTGTCGCGGGTACTCGACTCCAACATGCTCATCCTTAATCACGTCGAGAATGGATCGACAACGGAAGAACTAGTCGAACCGCTGGGTCACTTGTTCGACGTGTCTACGAAGAAGCCGTACTCCGACGTCGAATACGTACATCGGCGACTACCTGGCGTAGAGGTAAACATTCGGAACAATCTAGAAGATTTGAACATGTACGATCTTGAGACGTTTCTCCGTGCTATCGTTCCATCTCAACACAAGCTGATACGGCGAATCGAAGAGCAGTGCAACGTCTACTCTCAGTATCAGAACCTCGTGTCGCGACTGCATCTTCTTGACTCCAGATGCCAGCGGCCCGTCTGTCACGGCAACATACTTGCGGATAGCAAGCTGGCCAAGAACTCCGAAGCGATCTCGTTCGCCGTAGCGCATCCACCCTTCGTCTACGAGTTAGAGTCGCTGCTCGAAGCACGGCGGAACAACGAAGCACTAGTCGAAACGTATCTTGCTCATCTGGAAAGGTACCTGGAATGCGAAGAGAAACTGGAAAACGACAGTTGTCTGCTTTGCCTCGCGTTCGATCTGTACTGCACGGACGCATCCGAGATGGAAAACTTTCGCCTGTTCTTTCTAGAAGACGGCAGTTTTCCCGTACACCACGAGACTCTGGATATGCTGTACGAATCCCACATCCAGGATTTTAACAAGGTCGATAAATGTCGGAGATTCGACGACGTTCTTGATAGCATACGGATAGTGGGAATCACGCATCAAAAAGAGAAGAAGTACATTGTGCGATTCGACGACGACAAAAGTGTGTCACTTTATTTTTAAATGCCACGAATCGCACATGCATGCGTGTCCGGGTCGTGGCACTCCGGTTGCCGAATCAAAATAGGACAATTTTGAGTATTTAAGCAAGACATTTCAACTTACACGATTATCATTCGAAATCATGATTACCTGTACACCCGATTTTTTTGTGTATCTGATGTTGGCCATCGTTGTAGCGTTTGTCATTTTCAACTCGATCGCAACGGCAACATTATTTTGGCGATCAGTTGAAATAGGCACACGTAGGCGAAACAAAATAAGTCAAACAAAAGAGAACCAAATTAAATATTAGCATGCAGTCAGCAAAAGGGATTAGTTCAATATAATAACAATGAAGTTGGTTGCTACTTTATTTACGCTGACATTGGTGGCGACGTGTGCGCTCGGAAAGACGTGTGACTGTGGCACGACATGCAAAGACAATAAAGGCATAGTCACTGATAACGACCAGTGTTTCTTCTTCGCGAGCATCAATATTAATCACGGACACCAATTCATCGTCAGTAACGTCGAAGAAGAAGGCTTCTTGGTCGACACGCTGCTGGACGGCCTGACTACTAGACCGAAGCTGCTCGTTTCTACAGACATGAGCTACACCTTCGAGCGATTTCATCCGAGTTGCATCCATCCGAACTGCACCGAGACGCTGTATACGACGGAATGCGACTGTCAGCTGAACATCTTCGAAACAGTGGTCGAACGGGTCTCGTACTTCTACAAGACATACAAAAACATGTCGTTAACCGTGATTGTGCTTTTGCTCGTTTTATTCACCATAATTGTAATTAAATGCATTTGCTGCTGCTGTTAAAAACGTGTCACTGTTGCTTGATTCCACGTTCGTTGAGTCTTCGCTCGAAGATGGCCCGATTAAGGTTGTAATATCTGCTTTCGCTGTCAACCGTTACGACATGGTGGCAATATTGCGAGCATTCGCTGCTGTTGTCACACTCGTTCGTTATGCCCGTCTTCAAATATGCCGAGTTAATCGTGCATCCGAAGCATCTGTAGCCTTCGGGTAGCTTCTCGTTACCCCGTAAGCACACGTTGCTGCAAGGGCCGACTAGTTCGCTTTCGGCGAAGCGCAGAAACTCCAACTTGTCGTCGTTGACGTGAAACCGATTCCAGTAATGTCTCCATATCGAGTCCATAAGTTCAAAGCCGTGCGAGCGTGCCACCGTCAAACCCCGTTCGTCATCGACATATGCTGCGATACAGGGTTTCGTTGTCGCAACTAGACTCTATTACCCTGATAATCCGCTCGTACGTAAACACACTCGCTCTGACTGAAAATCTGAGATCCATGACAAAGTAGTTGTTCGTGTTGTCGTCGTCCACAGGTATCGACCTGAGCACTGCTAGGTTGTTTCTGAAGGTAGGCAGCAACTCGCGCAGAACGTCGTACGATAATTGCTGCGATGCCTCTGCCAGGTAGGGGCCTTCTCCAGAGGCTGAGAGCAACGACGATGTCGTACTGTGATATGGATCGAATCGTGTATGAACTCATCTTGAACGGGATGCATTAGACGACCAAACAAAAATATCTCACAAATATTGGATTCCCGCCTTTTCAAGCACCAAATTTGTCTTTTTGAGCACAAGCACCATAGCGAAGTCATGCACTAACTGCTGCAGTTCATCCAGGTCGCGCACCCGCGTGTCACCCGGCTCGGGAAACAGTTCGCAACGGCCTTTAGTGTAATACTTTTCGATCACCTCTGTGCCCGTTAGGGATGCGAATCTCCCAACCGGGCAAACTTCGAACATTTCCAAGAAAGCGTACACTCGAAGACCGAACCAAGTGGACTGCAGCTCGCAATCATAGACCCAAATGAAGAATGTTCCGTCACGAACCCAAGTAAAGTCAAGATAGAACATTCCTCCTGCTGGATTGTCGCGGCGATCACTCAGACACCCGAACTTCGATTTCAGTGCACTGACTACTTGCTCACATCGCTTCGACAAGGAATTCTGGGATGCGATCAAGTCAATCTCAAAATTCGTTGCCATAATGTTCGTGGATGGATGCATGTAAAAAGTAAAGACAGAGGTATTAATATCACATTATTTTATTTTTTTTAATATGACACATTACATGGAAAGCCAATCGTGTTTAGGCAGCAACTCCAGGTCGGGACGTATGTCGGCTCGCGACTGCAGACACCAACGGATGAAGTCACGAGCAGCACCCGATACCGAACTCTTGAAACGGACGTCGTCGACCGATTGTCCCGTGTACTCTTCCCACGGCGTGTCGTGATGGAGGCAATCGTACGCCAGTATGCCAATTGTCCACACCACGCTCTTTCGTGGCCAACATAATCCGAAGTTGCACTCCGGTGGCAAGTACGATTTCGTTCCGCCGACGCCTATGCGCGTTGGTCCTTCTTCTCCTTCTTCGACGCAAAATTCTATGTCGCACAGTTCGACAATTCTTTTTTCCGCATCGATGAGAATGTTCTCGGCCTTTATGTCCATGTGGACGAGTCCCGTCTTTTTCCTCATCTCGATGGAAATGTTCACGACCTTCTTGATGATTGAGCGAATTTCGCATTCGCAGCATTGTACATCTCTGATGTAGTCGAATAGGTCGATCGGTCGTTGCTCGAACACGATGTAATACTTTCCGCTGCTCGTCGACATGTGGTAGTCCAGCATCTTGTTGATCCCCAAGCACCCGGCATCTGCGACTTTGGTGTTGTTGACGATCTCCCTCGGTACGTCCCCGCACCTCCATGTCGCCTTCTTTACGACGACTGGCATCTTATCCTGCAACCTGACAGATTGCATGACTTGACCGTAAGCGCCGTAACCGATCGTGTCTCCGAATCTGTATCTCTTGAAAAACATTTTCGAAATTTGACACTTCACCGCTGTGCAGCAGCTTAAATAGCGGGAAGCGCGGACCGTAGCGGAAACATTCTATTACGTCATCTAAACAGCCAATCACAGCGCCGTGTGACTCAGTATAAATAGTAGGTGACTGTCAGCTCAACTCATTTCCAAATAACACACCAACGATGGGTATCAAGAAGAGTTTGCAGACAATGTGGGGAAAGCTGAGAAGAAGGCAATCTACATCATGGATCGACGACGAGATCGCGAAGAGGCAGACCGATGCAGCCATGGCGCGGTTCATGGAGAGAAGAGGCATCAACTACGAAGTGTACTTCACAGATTCAAATAACACTGATAACGACGGCTGGTCTGGGAAGAACGAGCTGAACCGGCGTCGCAACCAGTGCGTCCTGACACAGCGTAACGAACTGTAATCGTGTGCAGGATAAACCAACGGCCCTTTTTAGGGCCAATCAAACACTCACGAAAGACACCGTTGCGGTTGAACCATATTGTTCAATCAATCTTGATTGTTGTTGTTTTTTAAAATCGGTGACGTCACGACCGTGTTAGGTAATAGATACACCATATATCAGTGGCTAATTTGCATTAGCTATTCAGCTAAGCCTCTGTAGCTCAGTGGGTAACGCGCTGGACTCTAGGTCCGTCGATCACGGGTTCGAATCCCGCCAGAGGCAAACAAATAGGTACGATGCATGCCTAGCCCAGGGCTAGATCATTCCGCCGTGCACAGGTTGCGGGATCATCTATCTCAGGGTGAAATGCGTTAGGGCCACAGCATGCACTCAAGAAAGAAATCATTTTCAACGTAACCTTTCGTTGTTCTATTTGTTTATTTTACTGTCTTGGGTGCCCAACACGAGAGCGAGAGCCAGTCAGATCGCTCGGCGGCCGACGTGTATGTTCTTGCGAGAAATACGCTCTTAATCATGGTCATCCGTGGAAGTGTGACACTTTCCGCATCAACAGGGCTTGTTGGTTGAGTTTTTTGTTTGTTTGTGACCTGACACAAAGCAGCCTGTCGTATATATTGTGTCTTCCCCACTCCATTATTTTTCTGATTTCTGATTCTATCCAAAAAGTTTTATGCAGTATACCCTTTGTAGAGTAGACCTGGACCTGGATCTAGACCTGGACCTAGACCTGGTTATTTATAGATTGTATTTACGTGGGGTATTTTATTGAAATTGATTTTAAAAAGAATACACCCCATATAAACATGATCTATAAATAACCAGGTCTAGGTCCAGGTCTAGGTCCAGGTCCAGGTCTACTCTATAGAGGGTATACTGCATAAAACTTTTTGGATAGAATCAGAAATTTGTGTAGCGCAATGCATGCGATGATACACTCAGAATATTCTAGAAGAAACGTGAACGACGAAGCAATGATGACCTCTTATTTGATGGGTGCCCAACACGAGAGCGAGAGCCAGTCGGATCGATCGGCGGCCGACGTGTATGTTCTTGCGAGAAATACGCTCATAATCATGGCCACTACGAGGTCGTCGGTTGAAGTGTGACCCTTTCCGCTAAACTTCTTTTCTTGCGGATAGAATTTGAATGCCTGCATGTTCTCTCTGAGATACTCGATCTCGTTCTTGTGCTGTCCGTGCAGGTGATGCGAGTAGAGCATGTCCGAGAACCACACGAGTTTCTCGTTGATGAACTGGATCGTCTGACTGAATATCGAGAACTTGTTGAGCAGCGTGTAGCCGGCGCGTTTGCTCAGCTTCTTTGTGATTGCGTTCTCGGTGGGCGAGTAGTAGAGAAACACGCTGACGTCGCTGTTCATGTAGCACAGTTTCAGCTGATCGTACATAACGACGATGCTGTTTCGCTGCGAGTTGTTCTCGACCGCGACGAACACATTCCTTGTCGTACGACGACGTTCCCCGTCCCTGCCTCTCTTTCGGCTCACGCCGCAACAAACGTGTCGAATGCACTGCAGAAGCATCTTGACCATAATCTCGTTCACCTTGCCTAGTTCCTCCGAGTCGATGAATTTGTGATCGAGATACAACACGCAGGGCGTCTGCTCTCTCGTAATGCCACTGGCGACCAGACCGATTCCGCTCGTCAGCGAGTCGCAGTAGTTTGGATCCAGGTAGACGAACACGTTGCTAACGCTCGCCGTATCGTTTATCGTGTTGACATTGTATTTCATGTAATTAATCAGCCTATCGGAGAACGGGCACAGCTTCACAATTCCCGTGCCGGCTGCTGATGCGACCGACGCGATGCCGAGCTCGTCGTCGTAACTTGTACTCGATTGAGTGAGCAGATTCGTCAGGTACTTGTTCGTCTCGTTGATGTTGATGTGATCCGGCTTGTAGAATATGAGTCGCGGACACGCGGGCTGGTTCGCGTTGGCGAATTTGAGATGATCGGCGTTGTTGCAAAAATAGTACACGTGATAGAGGTTGATGTCTCGTCGGCGTGCCAGACCTCGCGTCACCTCGCACATCATGTCCACCTTGTGGTTGACGGGAGACGTGAGAAAAATGATCTTGTTATCCGTCTTCTGGCCGTGAGCGAGTATCGTGCCGAATCTGCTCTTGTTGATCGACAGCGCTTCGTCCACTATCAGAAGGTTCAGGTCGTCGCCGCGTAGGGCGTTGTCGTTTCTAGCGCTCTTGAACTTGGCCAGGCAATTGAAGCTGTCGTCGTCGGCGGCGGCTGCGTTGCTGAATACAGTCGTGTTTTGGTCTGTCACGGTCTTCACTAGTACAGAGTCGGTGGGAGTCATGACGTTGTACCTGGAATGCGTGAGTTTCGTCGACCACTCGTTGCACTTGCCGATCACGTAGTTCTTAACCGTCTGCGAGAGATCCTTCGTGTGCGAGTAGTAACCGACACGCAGGCCGCTCTGCAGGAACGTGAACAGCAGGGCAACGAACGCCGATCCGGTCATGAACGTCTTACCGTGTCGACGCGGGATGATCATGTACGCGTACTTGCGAGAATAAAACTCCAGCACGTCGTCCAGGAATGGTTCGCAGATGTCCAGTCCCATGTAGCGCCGGCATATCGCCAGGTACACGGGCCTGCACACAAGCGTTTCCTTCCTCAAAAGGTGAAAGAATATCTCGTAGAAGAACGACTTCTGAAACATCTCGTAGCGTATGCCCTCTTCCTTGGCCATTGCGTGGTAGAGTGACAGAAAGTCGATATAGTTTGGTTTGTGTCGAATGATCTGCGAGAGCATGTCTTTGATCGAATTCTCGTTGCGCGACGATCGTACGAAGCACGCGTCCGCCACTGATGCGTACTCAACGTTGTCAAAGTGGTTCACTGGTCGCAGGAAATCGCTCGACCGCTTTGTAAACAGTCGTTCCCACAGACTGCACTCTTCTCTGAACATTAGATCTCCGAGGAAATTGGAATGAAAAGGAAGAACGCCCCAAAGCACGCTGTTAAACGTACTTTCGGTGCTCTGACCACTGATACCGATCCATTCGTACAGGCAGAATTCGACAATTCGATTATGGTAGTCGACGACATACATAACTGTTTCGTTCTGGAACTGACATCGCCCCTTAATAGGCGAAAATGTCTTAGTCTCAGTCGAACAGTGAATACGATACATATTTTGGCGGGAAATTTGAATCCAGCAAGTTATGACGTCATGAAAAAGCAAATGGCGGAGAATTTTGCAAAGTTGGGGGGGGGGGGGTGTGTATATAGGGTATCGGTACGTACGGTATCGGTATCGGTATCGGTATCGCTAGAATATATGGGTAGATAATATGGGGGTTTCAATCTTAACAAGTTTTAGAAAAGAAACCCCCGATACCGATACCGATACCGATACCGATACCGATACCGATACCACTCTATACACCCTCCCCCAACTTTGCAAAATTCTCCGCCATTTGCTTTTTTTTCCCAAAAAATGACGTCACAAGTCGTTTCGAATGAATACTGAACATACTCGATGAGTGAAAAAGTACCCACTAGAAGCAAAACATAGTTACGTTGCATGCCTAGCCCAGTGGTAGATCATCTGGCCGTGCACAGATTGGGGAGTAATCTATCTCAGGGTGAAATGTGATAACAAAAATAAAAAAGTTAAACATATTTTTATTCACACACAGTAAAAGTCAATAATTCGGCGCAGATCGGCAACCCGCTTCTTCAGATAACCAGACGCTGGCGGCGAAGTCATCGGCAGCTTGAAGTGACATGGAAATATCCCGTGCAACACTATGTTGTATGTGGACTGCAAGTCGGACTTCAATGTCCTAGATATCGAGAACATCGGCCAGTCGATGGTGTCGGTGTGCTTGCTCAGTATGGAGTAGCACTCGTTCAGATCCGCGATGATCGACATGTGTGTCATAACGAAGTCGTAGTTCCTCGTGTACTGGTTCGTCAGCGAGCATCCTATTTCAACGGCCCTCGTTCCGTACATCGAATAGAAATTAACGACTGTTTCCTTCAGCAAGTCGTGAAGCACGTCATCGAGTTCCGTCGAGAAGTCGTCGCACTTTTTGCATCCCGCCATCACCTGCTTTCGAACCTGTTCGTCTTCAATGAGATCTAGCTCCGTGTCGCAGCTACAGCCATCCAGATTCATCGTATCGAAGCTCTCCGCCATGTTGTCGATGCTGTTAGCCATTGTCGAATGATTAATGTTCTGTGCCATGCTCGCTTTTATAGGTGTGTCGAGCGAATAATAATAATGCCAGTCTAGTGTTTGGTTTGCTACCTGCATACTTCTCTGTCAGAATGGCGATCAGCTTGCGACATCTTTGTGACTCGAAAAACACGTCCTTCGAGTTGAGTATCATGTCGATGAGGTTGGAGTTTCTGCCTCGCCGTTTCAGCAGCTTGGCGCTCAGCGTGCCGACGTCACTGAACCGATGTCGGTACTCGGCGAACAGGGAATCGCGACTCACCCTCGGCGGGCCGACACGCTTCGAGTACTTTGCCGACTTGATGCTGGCGTTGTCCAACGCATCGGACCTGTATCTCTTGGCGTATGTGTTCGCCGTCGTGAAGGCACGGTTGCTTGACGTCACCATCCTTGAGCAGAGCAGCCGCTCGTCGAAGAATCTCGCTATGTCGTCGCAAGTGTAGCCGTGCTCGTCCTTGTACAGGTACAGCAAATGAATCAGCGTTATGACGTTTCGCGGCAGCAGCTCGCTCGCCTGCCGTTCGATTCGGTGGAACAGCGACACGAGTTGCTCGTCGATTTCGGCCACCTGTCGAATGAAGTCGGCGCACTGTCTCAGCGAGCTCGTCAGCTCTTCGCCGAACATTCGACACGTGTTTAACGAGGTTCTGTGATTGATGACCGCGTTCGCCGCCGCCTTTGTCGCTCCGTCGTACGAGCACGAGCCGTCAAACATTGTCACCAGCGACGGAAAGTTCATCATCGGAAACGACAGGCGGCTATCGCTGTGCAGGCAGTTCAGGCGATAGGCGTGAGTGTCAAGCACGCCGGCGTGAATCGTGTCGGAAGTCGTACACACGTTGCTCGTCCACAGGTTGGATACAATTCTGCAACCCGCGTACTTGTTGTCGTTTAGAAAGCGACACACGATCAACTGCAGCGAGCCTAGCGGACCTTGATAATTGATGTTGAACGATACCTCGTCGTCCGTCGTCAGGGCTTCGCTCTTGTATCGCGTCATGGTCATCGAGCGAGTCATCTTCTCGATTTTCACCAACGGCTTGCCCTTCTTATCCAGGAACGGCTTGCCGAGAAGCGGACCGTCTCGAAACAGCGCTCTGATGTGCGTAACTCTGTTCTTGACGAGGGCGAGTACATTTCGATCGGCCAGGTCGTACACGGAGATAAAGCCACCGCGAGTCGCTAGGTCGGAACGTACTCGCCGTGATTTAATGTGTTCGTCGACGGAAGCATCTACTCTATAGACATTTGATAAGCGGTCAAAAAACGAGTCAGTCGATTGCCCAGTGCGTCGTACGCCGATTACCTTCTTGCAACGACAGCGATCTACGAATATTCGACGCGAGATGTTTCCACGAATAAGCTTAGTCTTTAGCATCCACATGTGACACACGTCGGACTGATCGTCGATTTGCAGATGCCTGTTTGCCGCGACACTACGATGTCGTTGTAGAATGAGTGCTCTGCTTTCACCGACGAGCGGGTCAAACCGCGGATTTTTGAAGAACATCAGGGCTGCCGGAAAAATCGTCTTGAAGTACACGAACGTCTCGAGTACGAGTGCGTTCCAGTTGGACACGACGATACCTGATTCGTCGGCGTCAAACATCGCACATCTGTGCAGTCGGTCGAACAGTCTCCCGTCGACGACCGCCGAACAGAAGAGTGTCATAAAACCCGTGTAGAGCATATGGTGTCGATCGATGCCAGCCACGAACGTGTCGAAATTGCACACTTCAAGTCTTGGGTACTCGTCTTGCAGCTGGCAAAGGCTGTGAAGAACTCCCCGGTTCCAATTTAGGTGGCGGGTAAGAAATGTCATGATGATGTCTCTCGATGTTAACGGCATGCCGGCCACTCGAAAAATGTCATTGTCTGCCGTGACGATTGCTTTTTGTCTGCCGTGATGATAATAAGTATTAAGGTTGTGGCCTATATAATTGGGCGATCACAAGTCGCCACTTAAAAATGCATACTGCCTTACAGCATACGACCTTTTGCGGGGCTATGTTGATACTCTGTTGCTACGTTCAGTCATCGGTCGGTGATGAAAGAACGCTGGCCGAAAGGCGCACGGGTGTGACATCGTCGTACGGTCTACCGAATTGCTATTGCGACGGGTGCCGTCCCGAATGGACCGTTGGAAAGGTTTTCAACGAGTCGTGTTACTTCATAACGCACTATCACTCGTTTCGCGTAGAGACAAACATGGACAACATCAACGACAAGAAAGTACTAGGTCGATTTAACGTGGCGAATGTGACCGATGCGAGACTCGCCACCGTACTGATGCAGGTCGCCAGCGAGGCCTACCTGGTCGACATGACGAGGAAAGGTCGCGATCGGAATTACAAACTCGACGCCGCGTTTTACACGAACAACGCGGAAAACCTCGTGTCGTTGAACCCGGGGAAGAAGCAGCTCAACTCCGTGATCGACATACCTGACAGATGTCCCATACTCTGGATTGGTAACGGTCGTATCGACATTACCAGCGACTGTCAACGGAGTCACCTAGGCTTTCTCGTTGCCAGTAGGCGAGACTACACGCCGATAAAACCATTGGCGACGCCCGACTTCGCAGTGTGTAAATTCGACTCACACGCCCTCGACTACAGTGACGACCACTGCATCGCCATATCGTCCAACAATTGTACGGCATTGATGACGATCAACAACATGGACATTCTCGAATCGATACACACGTACCTGGTGGCTCATACACAGGACGAGTCCAACGAAATTCGCCCGTATGCAACATACTTCCGCGTAGCGAGCTTCAATCAACGGCTAATAGTCAACGATCACTACAGCGTTCTTCTAGAAGGCGAACACAGTGTCGACATGTGTACGTTTATCGACGTTTACGGAAAACGGGTCTTGTACGACAGCTGCGAACGCCCTCATCGCAACATATGTCTCATCGAGAGACCGAGTATCAATTCGGAAACAACACAGGCTACTATTGTCGAGTCGACTCTAGCGACGAACAATGCACAAGCGCAGCAGCAGCAGCAGCAGGAGATACAAGACATTTCTCCAGCGGATACGGTTATTTCAGAAAATCTCACGGAAATCGTCGATAACTTGTACGTTAGAGAAGACGTGTTCATGAATTCTTCGTTTGGTCTTCAGAGCTGTTTCTGCAACACGTGCGACCCAGGTAGGACGGTCGGAAAGATATATAACGGCACGTGCTACTACCTTACTACGGAAAGGGGACACACCTTCAGATCGACCGAGAAGAATAGACACAGGCTAGTTAGCTTGCGCTACGAACCGGTAATAATAGATACACAGGAACTTGCCACAGTCTTCAAGCAGGTGAGCAACGAGTTCTACTTGAAGTACATTGAGCCAGAATACGGATTTTACGTAGACAAAAGTCACCCGCCCAAGTACTATCTGAAACCTTCGGATACCGAGTCGCGTGCGAACAAATGCTACGTGTACGACGTGCAGCCGGGACTGATATTCAAAGATTGTCAGAGGCCATACGTGATGTTCATGAAGGCTAACAGAAGTGCCTATTTCGCGCTACCCAAATTTCAGCCGCAGCCCTACGAACCGTGTTCTTTCGACGAGACTGCGATGGCCATGGTCGGCAGGCCGAAGTACTGCATCAAGGCGTCAGAGAGTGACTGCGAAACGAAGGTGGCAAACATCTACCCGAGGAACTACGACAACGTACATCGGTATCTGACAAACATCTCGCAGCCGTACGCCGACGACCTGTCGGACTACAATTATGCTTACAGAGTGGCAGGTTTCAACGTCAAGAAGTTCGCGCAGCTCGACTACTTGGTCAGGCCTGAGAAATGGAAGCATACGTGTACGATGATAGATGTGCAGTCGAAGCAAGTGAACACGATGTCCTGTCGGACAACGCAGAAGCGGCTGTGCGAAATCAAACAGCCCGAGAGCACGGGAGCGGCAACGTCGTTGATGCCTCGACGTTCGCGCTATGGCCTGCGTAGCTGCATATGTGATGAATGCCAAGCCGACACGACGATTGGCAAACTGTACAATGGTACGTGCTACTTTACGTTTACCGACTCTGAGTTCAATGTATCCACAAATATCAGTCGGTTATCGTTGATTAGCGACTACACTCCCGCAGTGATTTCCGACATTGCAAGACTCAGAATATTGCAGCAGGTAGCGTTCGATTTAGCCGACGTACTTGGCGTGTACCGACTCGCGTTCTCAGTGAGCGACACATTCAACGTTTCAAGTGCCATATTCCCAACTCCGAGAGGTGGTACTCCAGTTGGCGGTTGTTACGTATACGATGTCTTCAACAATCAGATATTCGACGAATGCGAAACAGTGCAGAGAGTGTTCCTGATGGCGAACGAGTCGAACAGCATCGTCTACGACATGTTCGTGCCTCCAGACTATCTACCATGTGCGTTCGATGACGACGCGACACCGATCGCGGGGAATTATTGCGCGAAGATATCCGATATTCCTTGCACAAAGTTATCCGTTCCAATGTTTGACAAATCCGTGTTTGGCGCAAATAATATCAAGCCTTATCTGATATCCAAGACGCAAGCACAAGCCGAAGATTTGGGATACCTGAAGCTCGTCGTGAAATATGACAGTGTCAACACTGACCGTCATTCAGAGTTGTGTACCTACTTCGACCTGCAATCCAAACTCGGATTCCAGGAGAGATGCGATCTTCCCGTGAATCTCAAGCTCTGCGTCATCGAAGACACACGAAGCACAGCTGCTGCTGCAGCTACTACTACTACTACTACTACTACTACTACTACTACTACTACTACTACTACTATCACCACCGCTACTACTCCGCGACAACCACCGACTACTTCTACTGATGATGATAAATTTATGAGCACTAGTCTACCGAGTAATATCGACACTTTCAACCGTCTTGGATTTGGCGGCGGAGATGCTGAATTCATAACCTACATATGCGGTATATGCGTCTCGTTCATTCTAATACTGTTAATAATGTTTGCTCTGATTCGATTGTGTGTCAGAAGCTGTGAACGGCCCATTGATTTACCTTGACTATTATGAGAACCGTTTGAGATACTTGTATATGTGCTTGTTTTCGTGTCATCTGTTAAATTAAAATGTCCAAAATAAAAGTCAGACCTTGCTACAACGCATTGTGTTCAATTTGTTCGCAATTATTGGAAGGAAATTCGTTCAAGTTTGCCTGCGGTTTCGTGTTCGAGGTCGTCGATGCCGATCTCACATGCAGCTCCAGCGACGTCATATACGTACTGAGATGTACTACGTGTCACGCCGAATACATTGGCGAGACGAACAGTCTGCGTCATCGAATCGCTACACACTGTTCTCACACCAGAACGAATCGACGCCTGTGTCGCGCGACCGATCATCTTGTTAGGTGCGGTAGCGATTCGAAGGACGACGTGAAGAGCCGCTTTCAAATTCTCGAAAGGGAGTCGGATAAGTACATTCGAAAGGCTAAAGAGAATTACTATATTAGTTTATTTAAACCTGCTATGAACCGCTAACGTGAGATATAACACAAACAACTAGTGCCCCAATCATCATGATGTTATCACCAAAAATGTTGGACACTGACGATGGCCCTACGCAACACTTGAGTGCCGAGCGGCGTTAGCATACAAGACGGTTGCATTGGCAGTCAGATGGCGGCTGTCTCGCTGAGCACAACGGTGAAAATTTCATCAAGATCCGTCGACACAATGCAAAGTTACAGCAAATTACACTGATTTCTGATTCTATCGAAAAAGTTTTATGGGGGTACCCTCTGTAGAGTAGACCTGGACCTGGACCTAGACCTGGACCTAGACCTGGTTATTTATAGATTGTATTTACGTGGGGTATTTTATTGAAATAGATTTTAAAAAGAATTCACCCCATATAAACATGATCTATAAATAACCAGGTCTAGGTCCAGGTCTAGGTCCAGGTCCAGGTCTACTCTACAGAGGGTACCCCCATAAAACTTTTTCGATAGAATCAGAATGTTCGAGAAAAACAAAATAATAATGGAGCGTGGAAAATAAATAATGGAGATTGGATAGTGAAGTCGGATTCATTATGACAACGCCATGTGCTGTATCGAGTAAATTATGATGTCACTAGGCAAAATATGACGAGTGAATGCTGAAACTGTCGTCGTTCCCGCCGTGTACAGGTTGCGGGATGCGCTAGACCGGCTATGAACGTGAGCTATGTTGTCGAGACTTAATAACGCAAACAACTAGTGTCCCAATCATGACGATTCCTGCTGTTATCACGAGCATGATGCGACTTGCGCTGGATCTGTGAACACTCGATTGTTCGTCGTCATTATGACCGTTATGACCGAGTGTCGTCAACGTGTCTCCACTCTGTATAGATGATTTCGTAACGACCTCAGAAGTAGCAGCGAACATACGTGCGTCTTGTTCTGGTGGATTCCTAGCATTAGCAGCAACAGAAGCAGTGAATGACGAATCAGCAAATCGACGAGTGCCTTTGCACAGGTGTTTTGTATCGACCGACATGTAGTTGTTCTTCAGCCATTGTATTGCAACGGCATATGATCGTATGTTTATCAAGCGTCTCCTGATGACGTCTACGAGATAGTATCCTGGACGATGGCCTATCTTCTGAAAGTAGAAGTTTCCACCAATATCGCGTGTATTCAGATTAAAATAAACTATGAACGATCGATATGCCTTGTTGAATGACTTTAGAACGCACGCACCGTCGCCACCTGGACAGTCGCTCTTCGTTTCGCTCGATGCTACTTGGACGACGTGTTTCTCGAATGTCCTATATGCGACTACACTGTCTATTGTTGCGATCGTGCATGTCTCAGTTTCATCGACGAAATACATGCATGCACCATCGTCGACGAGCACGCCGTCGTCCCTGAATGGACAACGCTTCGTTGGAAACAGCAATACGTCGGTACTATCGTTGTTTGCGTTTCTGTATTGGCTGGTACGGAGTATGGAGATTTCTGGTCTGCAATTTACCTCGTTGACGAACGCGTTCGTGGATATGCTCAACTTCAAACAGGAATCAGCGGGACGCACATTATGGTAAAACAATCGACTATTATACGGTCTCACGTTCAGGGACGGGTGTCTGAATGCGGCGTACAACTCTTTGGAGATGAGAGCAATTAAACCGTCAGCAATGTCTACATCTCCATCAACCTGGGAAATGTCGAACTGGTCGACGATGTCGTTGTTGGAATAGACGCGATCGTTAACGTTGGCGTAGTAGCAATGCTCACCGAACAGCAGGCCGACGGTTTCCTGGTCGTTGCAAGCGAGGCAGACGCACGGGGTAAAGTATGCCTTTACGCGAAACGTGACCAACGGAGACAAGCAGGTAATCAACAACAGCTGTACGAGTGGTGTTAACATAACGTGTGTTTATTCAAGAACATATAGTTGCAATAGACAAATATTAGAATCTCTCGCGACGAGACTCGAGTCTGTAATGAACCTGGTCTGTGAGTGACTCCAAAAGTCGGTCGTTGTCCTGGACGAACTCTCTTTCTGGTTGGTCGAGAAGTTCCTCGAATAGCAGCATATTGCCGATCGACTTGTATCCGTATGCCAGTATCTGTCGTGGCGTCACCCGTTGCGGCTTGGCCATTTTCTCTGCCACGGGATACCAACAGTCGTACGTACGCCACAAGACTTGCGAAATATCGCGTGGGTACTGCGCTTCCATCTTCTCGAGCAGAGCTATCGGCACGCCAATCATGGGCATCAGTCGCCAGAAATCCATTCCCGTGTTCTGCAGGAGAAAACGTTTCACTTCGCTGTGTTCGTGGATGTATCCCAGACTCTGCCTGGCGAGCGGTTCACTCCCGTCAGAAAATTCGTCGTCGTCGCCCGTCTGTGTCTGATTGTCGACGAGTTTCAGTTTCTTCGACGCGGGAACGTAGTCTTCTTCGTTCGTCGACGTCCGTACTTGTGGCATGGGTAGTGTTCGTTTGGTGGCCATCTGTCGTTTGTGACAAGTCGAACTCATTCGGTCGTATTTATACTGTCGCGGCGCGGCGGTAATGTAATGGGGGAAATTAATTATTTATGCCACGACGCGATATTTCACAAACAAATCTCACACACCATGGCGAAGACAAAGACTACTAAGCGAAAGCACATAACGTATATTGGCAAGAACGACAATGAAGAAGATGTTTTCGTCGAAGGGCCTACCATGTCTACGAAGGTGGCCAGAACGCCATCGGCGACCGACACGGGGCAAACACGACCCACTGCGGCGAACACAAAGACGACTAAGCGAAAGCACATAACGTATATTGGCAACGACGACAATGAAGAAGATGTTTTCGTCGAAGGGCCTACCATGTCTACGAAGGTGGCCAGAACGCCATCGGCGACCGACACGGGAAAAACACGACCCATGGCGAAGGTTAGCAGCGGCAGCAGCAGGAAAAAGTCGTCCAGAAAGAGTTCCAACGCCCCCGAGTGTTGGTCACCTACTTCAGGCATATGCGGTTTGTCTGTGGAACTCCGTCGGTACTTGATTACAAACAAGCTTCGACTGGGCGAGCAGCAGTCGCCCGTGCATCCCTTAGACACGGACGAGCGCAGTAAGGTATTCCACGTGCACGATGTGCTAAACGACAGGAGTAGCCTGTTTCGAAGCATCAGCTACCTGCTGTATGGATCCGAAGATAAGCATATCGTCGTAGAAAATGCGATCTACGAAACGATGATGAAGCGCAAGGACGTTATGGACAGCGAGGTTAGCATATCGACAAACAGACGGTATCTGACCGTGGACAGCTACATCAAAAGCCGCCGTATCATTGGACTCAACAGAACGATGTCTGGCGGACGAATCGAACTGAAGGCGGCAGCGCAGTTATTCGGCGTGCCTTTCTATCTGTTCGCGGACCCGATAACGTTGAAACCATTGCGATTCACTCCGAGCGGCGGTGTGTCTCCGTTGGCGGCACCCAAAGCGCGCGGATTCGTGTTGTTCGGCGAACGCAAGTACGTGAGACCTGTACTCAAGTTTGACGGTGAGAAATTCGAACACGTCGACGATACGAGAAATGCGAACAGTTTCCGTTTGCGCGCTGCCTTCGGAAATGTCGTCGAATGTCGCTTTAACGTCGATGCACTGAAATCGTTCTCTAACAAACTGTGTATTGAAGCGATAAGAAACAACCCGTTGCTAGTCGATATGAGTGGATCGAACCTTGAAATGTTGAAGAAGTTTATAAAAGGCTACGCCGACGAAGTAGAACTAAACGTGGATCTTTTCAACTTTGCAAATAGATATCGAGCGTACAGTCTCGTCGAGTTCATGATCACCTCGTTCAGGAACACGAGAGACGTTACCGTTTTGGCCAACTTCTTGGAAATGGTAGACGGCGCCGATGGAAAGTGCTACATGGCCACGCTGCTCGAGCATTTCGAAGACGCGTGCTTTACTGCTCTCGAATTGGAACTGACGAGACTCGCGCCGACAAACAAACAGGTCAGCGACGTCGTAGAACGGGTTATGAAGCTCAAGTCAGACTTAATCACGTCAACCAACAGCGTCTCGGTTTGCCTAAAAGATTGCCTAAAAGACGGCGACTCCTTTGTATTCCGCGACGTGTTTCCGTATACGGTACTGAGCATGAACTGGCTAGAAAACAGAGTGCAGTATTTTGCCGGCCCGAAGATCGGCACACATCGCTGGATTGACTTGCCACTAAATCGCAGGATTCTAGAGTTCTTAAAGTTCTCGCCAAAGGAACCTCGAGAAGTTGTATTTGTTCAAGCGACGATGTACTTTTACGCTGGACAGAAGAACGCAAGGCATCAATACGGTCGCATTCTCGACGTGTTCGATGGCACGAGCAACCTGGACTATTTCCTGATACCAAAGAGCAAAGAACCTCTGAAGTCGCCGCAGTTCGTCGTTACAGATGGCGACATGCTGTGTCGTTGACAGAAGCTCCAATCAGTTGTTTGATGTCGTCGCGTCAAAATGGCTGGACGTGGACGGAATATCTGTGATCGACGCCGACAAAGACGTCTTCGATCGATGTGAGTTCACACTGAATGGTTCGAAGCACAGGATGATGCTGCGCAAGAAGGTGGGCGGCGGCGCCAGCAACAAGAATATGCTAGACCGCAATTTGACAGCCACGTTCGATGCCATCGACTACCGATACACGATATCTAGACAACGTCGCGAACTGTTCGTCGTCAAGCAACCGACAGACAATCACGGCGCGCTCGTTCACTACGAGATACCAATGCCACCGCAAGGCCATTGTGTTTACGCCCTGATTGACACTCAACTGATGAACAAGAAAATCGCGATGTTGCAGTCGGCAAAGTTTGGGGGCAACACTCTCTCGGACTTTGTAGTCGACAACCTTTCTCCGGAGAGCGTTTCGCTCTTGATGTCCATCATCGGTCTACCGTTCAGCGTGTATTCTAGTGTATTGGCCTCGCCTGGTTACGACCATGTTGCAGTCACGAGAAAGGCATTGGGAGATTGGTACATCGTTACCCGAAAGCTCAGTGGATCGTCCAAGGCGCCGCTGAAGCTGATGGCCTGGGCGCTACACGTGCTGCGAAAGACCGAGCTCTCGAAAATGTTGTTATCCGATGTTCTGTCATCGCAAGACGACATCGTGCTGGAGAAACTGTCCAAAGACATCGGCAAGCATTATGAAAGGCAGAGCAGCAGCGGCGATTCATTGAGTAACGCCATCGTGTGCGACTAACGCATTTCACTTCTACTGCAAATCTCGTCGAAGGCAGTCATGAGTTTTGTGAGCGCAGAGTTCGTTACCGTTTGTCTTGGCAATTATTTTGGTCACGGCTGGCGGATAGAGATCGATGGTGAATTTCAAGACATTTTCGAAGATTTCGTTGAACGCATGTCATTATTTGCGAATGATGTACCGGAGATAGACGTCATGATCGGCTGCTTCGACGTGGACTACTACTCACATATGATGGACAAGCTGATGTCGGCGCGATACACGCATCTCGACGACACGAACAGGCTCGATTGGAGAGTGATTGTGACTTGCTTAGCTGTGTTCGTGCAGAGCGTGGCGTACTTGCGGTCGATGGGTGTCACCGACACTTTCCAGCTCCAAACTGCGACGTGTGCTGCACTGAGTAAATGGCGAGTGACCGAGTGGGTCCGAACGTGCACGACCGGCTGGCATGATGTTTTCGAATATTTCTGCAACGTCAAGTCAGATGGTCTGCGACGGAGACAGCAGCAGCAATGAAGTCGTACTACTTCTTTCTAGTGCCAGTGAAAGATAAGGATATTGCCAGCGTCAAAGATCCGTCGCTGGGTTGCGTTCGAGCACACGAAAAGTTCATGATACGAATGCGAGACGCCGTGGGCGACGATGCACACTACTACCTACTGAAAGGCGTGGATGAAAAAACAACCACGATCAATCTAGAATTTCTCGAGTCGGTCATGAAGAGTCGTCGAGACGAAGAACACCATCAGCTGGAAGCTGTCTTATCGACCATCGCGGAAAGTTTCGAGTTTCCTTCAAGTGACGTCGTCGTCGAGAAATACGTTTCCCTTGCTCAGTATCCGCTTGTCGTGATTCGCAATAACAAAATAAAAGTGATCAAACCCAAATGCTCTTTGGATGTTTTCAATCACACCATTCTCCACCTGTACCAGTTTTTACGAGTCAAGCGACTGTATGACGAGCTGAAGAAAATCGACGAGTACGCGAAACTAAGCGACAGTAAGTACAAGGCTGGAATCTTGCCGTGTGCTCGATTCGCCTTGTGCTGTGTAAATAACATTCTCGTAGAATGCGTCAGCGGTCGGATTTCTCTATTAGAACACCGATGTACACGTTTAGAATGCACTCAGAAACGCTTCGATAACAACTTGTATCAGGCCGTGAATGGACTGCTGCTGTCACAATGACGTGCTACGTATTTTCCACCTCTGACGACCGACACTACGTCGATCATCTAGAACACGTGTCTCGACGACTGCCCGACACGCACATCCTATATTCCGTGGGCAAGCGCACTAACTGCAACGCCGCCGATGAACTGCAACTGTTCTCGTCGGATGCTACAAATCATCGATCGGCGATTCTCGTACACTCGTACACCTGCGTACCGCACTATCTGAGAGTGGACGGGACGTTCTACTGGACAAACCCGAAATACAATGCGCGGGTGTTCGGGAACAAGATAATCGCTACGCGTGGGACATTGGACGAGGAAGACACGAATCGGTTACTACAACATTTTATTACGCCATACTTTGGCGATGACATGACTGCCATCAACCGATCGGAAGAAATAAAGAATTATGCATCGTATTCAAACAGGGTCTCCATTTATTTCAAATGACTTCCATTGACCTATTTTGTTTCGGCGACCGGAGTGCCACGAATCGTATATATTCGGGTCGTGGCACTCCGATTAGACCGAATGATTTGAGAAGAATGTTCGTCTCGATGAGTCGCATAACCACATGCCCTGTAATTAAAAGTTTCACTAGATCCCAAAGTCTTGTTTTTCGTTGCACACTTGCCGCATGTCATGGAAGTATAACTTTCCTCTTGAACTATCACGTTGCTCTGTGTGTACAACTATGTCGGAAAAGTAAAGTGAAACTAAACAAATAGAACAACAACATGTTACGTTGACACTGGATCAGTGTAGTATAGTTTTCACAGTAAACGTATTTTCGACAAATTCTCGAAATAGTTTCGAGTCGAGTGGGAAATAGACGCACTCGCTTTCGCCCTCTTCGTCAGACTCGTACATGTTGTAGTAGCTGGAGTCGTCTGGAAAAAGTTCCTGCGAGTCACTAAGCTCCGGATTGCTCACGTCGCCGCCGCCACCGCCTGGCTTGGGCACCTGCACATACGTGATGTTATTTTCGTTCACGTCGTCGAGTGCGATGTACTTCGACGACGAGTATGCGCGACTGATGTCGAAGACGTACACTTTTTCGTCGACGTCGGCAATCATATGACGTTCCTCGAAATTGCTTTTGATGTGCAGTCGTTCGTGCAAGGTTGGGTCGTCCGGCATCTGGGCGTCGACGAACTGGAAGGGAACGTTGGGAATCGTTTCTGCGCAATAGTGCCGATCTTCCAGCTTTCGCCAGGATCCAATCTGGAACGTTCTGTCGACGGGAGCGAACATTCTGCTCTCGTGATTCACGATAAACAGGTTGCCCATACTGGAAATGCACAGCTGAGTGTCGATAAGCAAATTGGGTCCCCCGGAGGGTATGCGACTGTACCTCGCGTTGTCCGCTGGCGAGAAGACGTTGATGTAGCCCAGCTTTTCCTTTGTCAGGAAGACCAACGTGTCCCCGATGAGCGTCTGCCTCGCGTTGAGCAGGTAACCGAATGCATCTCTTATGCAAAAGTTAAGCGGTATGGGAATCCATCTCTCACTGACGAACACATCTGCCCCGTCGAACGTGAGTCGCAGGAATACGAAGGGACGTTCATCGCCGATTACACAGTGGCACATCTCGCTGCGGAACTCGCACAGAGTATCGATTCTGTTGCGCAGTCGCCGGTATCCGGGTGTCGGCAGAGAGTCCAGTGTCATCACACTCGAGATCTGCAGTAGCTCCAGTAGGTGGACAAAGATATCGAAATCTACCCGAGTAGCATCGTTGACGAACTCGAGTAGATCCGAGACCTTGTACGTTCGGAATATAGCTTCGCGTATCATAGCAGTTAACTTGCGTATTTTGTACCGCGTTGCAAACACGTACAGGTCGCCGTCATCGGCAATCGAAGGCTCGAACGACGACGACGACGGACTCTCCAGGAACCTGACAAATCTCCCGAGACTCTCGCCGGACACTCCGGTCTGGATCTGTGGCGAATACCGAGACTGATACGTGAACGTCCGAGAAATGTTTTCCAGCACGCACGCTGGCACTTCGAAAACGCCTTGCTGCACGTCGTGTAGCGCCAGCGATGCATATCGAACGGTCGTCTTGAGTCTCCCGTTGTCGTAGCGGACGATGGGCGAGAATAACGACTGAGTGCCGTCGCTACCACCAGTGTCCAGCGATAGGAATATGCCGCCAACGTTCTCGTCCTTCCAGGTGTCGCCCATAATTTTGGGCGACGCGAGCTTTGGTGGATACGCGCCATTCTCGAAGACAAAGACGTTCGTGTTGAGACAGTACGCCGCAATGCAGACTATGTCAAACCCGCCGTAGCGTCGTAGTCTCGTCTCGATCATCTTAACAACGCCCTTTGCATGTTCCGCATCGAGTGAGCCGAAGATGTAGTATGCGATCGAGTAGCAAAGCGACATGTCCGTTCGTCGAATACTCGCACTCTGTTCTCGAATAGGCAAAGTTCCTATTTCTCCGGAGTGAAAGGCGTCCACGCACAGATGACCTAGCTCGTGGGACGACGTGCCTCGTGGGAATATCACCTTAGCCAGCTGCCTTCTGGTCTCGTAGTCGATAGGCAGCATCGAGCTGTTCGGTTCTGGACGACTGGCACATATCATCTGAAGCGGCGATAAGTCATGGCTACGCGGATCCATTATTTTGAAGTGAATGACTCGTTCGTGCAGCGCAGCTCTTTTAAATATTGCAAAAAAATAATACATTTACTCAAGAATACGCTCCGAGAATACGCGCGAAAATGGACAGACATCAAGCGAGAACGCTGTTGAGCATGAAATTGCAGACGCGCGTAAACGAGGCAAAGTGTAAGGCTCTCTCAGAAGACAGGTTGTTGGTTAACCTGTTCTGGCACGACATACAACAGTTGAACTACGAGAACGTACACAACAAATTGGCAATAGCGTACGCGTCAAAAAAACTGTCTACGGCGCATCACAAGTATCTCGATGACGCGCTACATCAGTATTCCAGTGCGATACAATCGAACAAGTCACTTTTGAAATCCGTCAACACTCAGATCGATCGACTGATGGACAAGGAGAAAGATCTCCTAGAACTGCAGGAAGAGACGGCACTGGGCGTCAGGGAATCTATGGACCTCGAGATCGACTCAATAATCGAAGACGGCCGAAGCAAATTATACAACGATGACGACGACGACGACGACGCAAATTTATTGCCGTTCTTGCTTCCCTCGGTACCGACGGGAAAGCTGGAACAGGACAAGAAACGGTCGCTCACGTTCGGCAACGTGATCATCAAGACCATGGATGAATCGGACAGAGAAGTAACAACAACAAGAAGGAATATCGATAACGAAGTGTTTATTGGCACGGAAGAGAACGACGACACAAGTGAAGACGTGCGGATAATCAGCTGATGTGGATGCCTAGTATGCGGCACGCGATAGCAACTCTACTGGCCGTATTGTTTCGCTTTTCCTTTGTAGCCATCAACTGTCTGTTTTTCTCGCTGATATAAAATGTTCGTGAACTATTCTCGCCGTTTTGTTTTCCTATAGCATCCAGTTTGTGCGATGTCAAAAACGTGTTGCACGTACCCTGACATTCTCGTTTCAGCAGCTTTGTGAGGTTAGCGTACTGTCGCAGGCACACACTGTTCGTTTTCAGACTCAACATTAGCGACTTAAGCATCTCCGTCACGTCCCAGTCGTTGACGCTCTTCTCCTTCTCGTTACATACGTTCAGAAAGTAGTGGTTTCTAATGACGTCCGGCGTGAGCACATCGATGTACTTCGACACTGCATCGCCATCGTTCAGCGAGCACATTATGGTAACGACGGCCGCATCGAGCATCATCACGCTGTTGAACGGCATCGAGTCGTAGTACAGACACAGGACGGACACCCTGTCTTTGTCCACCGAAGAACACAGGGTGCACGTCGTGATGGGTCGGTCGACTATGCTATTGACATTTTCGATTCGCGTCCAGTACTCGTGATACAATGTCGCCATTTCCTCGTACGCTTCGTTTCTGCTACTCGTGAACAGCAAGTCCGAGAGTACCGTCATCGTTTCGAGGTAAGCACATACGACAGCGTTTTAAATACTCGCTTTTTCGTCTCTCCAGTGCGTCGAGCGGTCGAAATTTCACGTCGTACACATCCTTGTAGCGCAGTCCGTTTACGAACCAATACCGGCTGATTATCGATCGTATGTAGAAGGGAATCGCCACCCAGAACCCCCTCGAAGCATACGGGCTGTAGTTTCGATCATTCCCACCGACACCATGAACATGACGACTAGAGTCAAATCGGCAAACGACACCACTCTGAGTAGCGGACCGTCCGCTTTATAAATGACCATCAGTCTGTCGTACAGACTCCAGTTGACGAGCTGCGCGTCCGCCCAGTTTTTGTTTTTAACTGCTTCACCACCCGGTACGACATCGTCTGGTCGACGCGACTAGAAGCATCTGGACGGTAATTCACCAGCAGGCGATTGATGTTGGTCTCGTTGAAACCGGAGAGGCAGGTCATCGTTAGGAAAGAGTTGACGAATAATCGTATCATCGACCTGACTATCTTAACCACGGTCTGGCATCGCGGACGGCCGTAGCTTCTCAGGACATCGTGAAACGCTTGCTCGTTCGACCTGTCTGAAAGGACGATTGCCATGATTTTGAAGTATTACGGTCGTTTGCGATCGTTTTATACTGGTTTTACCCAGACACGAAAATAATGAGTTATATATCCGTTCCAGTTCACGACCCATCTCTCCGTAGCGCGAAGTTCATATTGGCTCGAGTAAACGAGAGACTGGATTTAACGAACAGAAGCGATGCTAGCGGCGTCTTCACTCTCGTATACTCGAAGGCAAATCTCAGCGTTCGATTCGACCAGTGTGCGACGATATTTGGCGTTCTGTTGCTGCATCACGTCTGCGAGTTCGCGAAGACACACATCGATTCGTCGGTCGTGTGGACAACTATCGCAGACATGCTGATCAACACCGACCTGCCTCGCCTGCAGCTGGAAATCGATTCGATAATGCATAGTCGACGACTGAAACGATTACTCTGCACTACGGCGTATCACTTTCAAGGAAGTCACGGCGTGCTGACGAATATCTATCGTGGATACGAGCTGTACCCGCCGCAACCAGAACTGTTCTTTCTTCCGCCACTGGCGATGAGTAGATACAGCAATGTGCGACGATTGCTATTCTACAACACGTGTCACGCGACCCCACTCGTCTTTGCAACATACAATTTCGACAAGTATGCCACGGTGTTACATCCATCTCCAGTGTACGATCCGAGCAGCAATTACATCGTTCGAGAATACCATAGCAACGTCTGTAGATACGTGCCTGTCTTCCGATATCAGAAAGGCGAGAACGCTAAGTTGTCCTGGAGCGAGACAAACGACCACGTCAGCAGATATACATTCCTCGTGTGCGTAAACGGGAAGTATTATCGAGTGTTGGCCATATATCCAAAGACGCACGTTGAGAAGAGATTTACCACGCTGTCGCCGAATGCAGCTGACTTCGATCTCACTTCAACCGACGTCGGCAAACTCATCTCACTGGCAACCACGTCGAACGAGCAGACTAGTCGTCATCTAAGAGAGGCTCTCGGAAACGATCGCTTCGACGAGTTGCTAGCTGATATGGACACTGTTACACTTCAAGACTGGCTTCTCGCGTCTGTGAGACCGTACGTACAGCGGCTGCAAATATGCGGAACTCGAGACGACATGCAGACATTGGACTACGGCGATCTGCAAGTTGTAGACTGCAACGACGGTCTCCAGTTTATGTTGAAAGCTCGCTCAACGTCGTTCGTGTACACACAAATCGAGCTACGCGAAGACCTACCGCACATGCAAGTGTTCTTTGACAAATCGGCTTCACAATCAGGTTCAATGCTGATCAGGGTTATCAAACTGGCGGCCATGATTCGCAACACGTTGCACCTTGCATGCCGCGGCTCGATGATATCGACGCTGAGCAACGACGACATCGACTTGCACAAGCAACTCATGTTTACAGAAACACGCTTTGCGAAAGCTCTGTTAGATCTGGATATGATGTGCGAAGCTGTACACGACTTGTGACGTCATATTTGGACATAAAAAAGCAAATGGCGGAGAAAAAAAAAATTGGGGGGGGGGTGTAATATAGAGATATCACTATCGCTATCGCTATCGGTGTATCGGTGTATCGGTAAAATATATGGGGGTTTTAATCTTAACAAGGTTCAAAAAATACCGATACACCGATACACCGATAGCGATAGCGATAGTGATATCTCTATATACACCCCCCCCCCCAATTTTTTTTGTGTCTCCGCCATTTGCTTTTTTCATGACGTCATAACTTGCTCGATAGGTCCATTCAAATTTCCCGCCAATAATGCCAGCATCAGTCAACCAGCCACTCACCGCTTTTATGTTTACACAAATTGACATGCTAAGCGCATTTCATCCTGAGATAGATGAATGTAGTGTCCCTATGAGCACGTCGCTAAGCGCCAGCGGCTGGTGTTATTCGACGACTAGTGGAACAAGTCGTGTGATAACTAAGCAAGTTTCGTCAATGAACTGCCGCTATGACTTGGTTGTGCAGATACTGACGACGGCTTGTAGACCTGGAAAGTACATGAATTGTGACGTCATATTTGGGCATGAAAAAGCAAATGGTGGAGATAAAAAAGTATATATAGCAGACAATAGAGTGTCCGGTGCAAACACAACTATGCAATCTCACCGTGACATTAAAGCTCGCAAAATTCACTTTTGTCTCAGTGAAGACGATATTGGAAGTGACTCCGACCTCGAAGAAAAGATATCTAGGTTCGCCATAGACAAGGGCGTTGAGAACGTGTTTGTCACGAAGGACGGCAACGTAATTCTAGACAGCGCGAGAAAAATGAGGTTTAACAGTGGCCTAAGGACGATCCAAACCGCGCTCCAGTTAAAAGACATGCCAGTGAGAGTCAAGCGGTTCAATCCGCTTCCCAGTGCATTTATATCACATTACTTTCAAAACGGGTACGACGAAACACGCGTGTTGTACCGACTGGGAACGAGATTTACGAGAGAAGCCATTGAAGCCGACATCAAGCAGAGTCTAGACAACGCGAAAAACAAAGCACGTAATCGAATGGTTCTGCATAAAACGACACCCGAGTTATTCGATAACGGTATTATCACTGTAGAAAATGTCAGCGTCATCGAAGAGAGCAAGAAGTTGTTGTCCGTGCTCAAGCGCGATGCGAATCTCAACGACGACCTGGAGCTAGACCAGATATACAACGTAACTCTGAGACAGGGAACATTTGATAGATCGAGTCGCGAATATCGTGTTAGCAACATAGAACGCGAACCGTACACGATCTCCATAGAGAGCTGCAAAGGTCTCGTCGAATGTAAGAAAAAGCACTATTGGATATATTCTCACGATCCCAGTTATGGCAAGTCTTACGCGATGACACAGTTTGCTTCGAAATATAATGCACATTTCGTCAAGGACATCAACAACTGGATAGGTGTCCCGAATTTGACTCAGTTTCTAATCCTCGAAGAGTGCGGTGTGACTAACAAATTGCCTTTGCAGTTCCTGAAGTCGCTGACGGCAGGATCGGCGGTAGGCATGAGCGCAAACTGTAAGTCGTACGGTCAATCGTATGAAGCGCGAAACGACGTGCAGATTATAATCCTGTCAAATCAGTCGCCCTACCAGGTCTACGGGACGTACGATCCAAAGACGGCTAGGCGATTCATGGATATAAACCTCATAAAACAGATCGAAGACCGCTTTTTCGTTCACCGTGTCGACGGTCCACTGGAGGAAGACCGCGTAAATTTTATGGAACCAAGTAATTGGACAGAGGTACAATTTGAAACTCAGTTGTGTAAAATATTTGAACCTCTGGTGATTGACGATAACATCCGCCGTAGCACAGAGGAACAGATACTTGGTGTATGTTCAAGCACATTCAGAGAGCGAAATATATGTTGAATGCGAGATATTTCGTGTCGAAACCCAGAGAAACCATCGTCGCAGCTTTGGCCAGGAGACTGGACGCGCTTCCAATCTACGTTGCAGGCCTATACGTCAGCATGGGCGTCATCGCTCGCTCTCTGTACAACAACCGAGATCATCAGAAAACTGGCGACACTGGGACGAGTCACTCGCACGGCTCGTTACATCCGAAGAGTTTGAACGGCGGAAACCGCATGCTGAGATACTGCAGAAATTTCTGGACTTTGATCAGTTCGTACTGCAAAAGAACGCGGCATACACGCAATACGTTAAGGCGAATAGAAGACACTTCTACGACGGCGTGTTCATCGCAACATTATCCACTGAACACATTGATGTGAAACGAAGGTACACCCCGAGATACTGACCGCAATGCTCTCGGAATTCGACGATAACTTTCCACCTGACATATTTGCTACCCCACGGATTCACGGGTTCGTCAAACTGGTCTTGGAAGAGTTCTTTAACGAAGATCAAAGTCGAGTCACGAACATGGAGCTGCGCATCAAAGGGGATATTGTAGCCAGCCGTGTCAGGTATGCGAAACGATCAAGGTACAGTGACAATGATGATGAATGTCCCGATGAGCACGTCGCTAAGCGCTTCGACGACGAGCGGAATAAGTCGTGTGATTACTAAACAAGTTTGGTCAATGAATGATGAACGGGAGACTGCCGCTATGACTTGTTTGTGCAGATACTGACGACGGCTTGTGCACCAGGTAGCTGTACCGCAGGAAACTCATCTGCGATATCAGGTGATCGCGACAGGCGTTTGAAAAGACAATTTCACATTGTTCTATCTTGTATACGGTATCGCAAATAAAGTTTGACAACAGTTTCAACTTCGTCGTTACTCTTTCGTATTCCCTCTTGTTCGCCGACGAGTGAATGTCGTCGAGTAAGTTCAGTATTCCCTTGACGTCGCTGCGATCGTGATGCTCGAAATACGACAGGTACAACAGGGTGAACACGCCCGGGTACATCTGACAGACGTTGCCCACGACGGTGTCATCATCGAAATGTTCTTCCAGGCTCCGTGCAATGCTCTCCGAAATCGACTTTGGCGTCCGAGTCAGTGCAAACCGAAGTAAAACGTATTCCGCTACGAGAAATGGATACAACTCTGGCCTGAACACGAATAGTGCGTTGTCGTACGAATTGCTCATCTCCCCGGTGACGTCGTTGTAATCGAAGTAATTTATCCTGGCGAACACCGGCATGTAGTTGTCGCAGAGCACAGCCGGGTCGGGAGACGGCAGCAGATTGTCGGCGCAGCAGGTCTCGTCGATCATTGATTTGAAATCGTAGTTTTGACGTTTGTACGTTCGGAAGATGAAATTCAACGAGTTGTATTCGCCCTGATCGATTGCATTGACGCAGTACGCTAGCTTGTTCAACGATCGAGCCACCTTGAAGGCGTACGTCTGTTCCTGCAGCACTTCGTAATCCTGTACGAGGGTCGCGAATGCGTTGGCGTATACATCGTGCAAATACTTTCGGTTCTCATTCTGTACTGTCCATCCAAAGAACGTGTGATTGTTCACGTTTGGTCTCGTCGGCAGATCTCTCATCCAGGGAACGGTTCTGCTCGGTATTGAAAGTTTTTCTTGTGGTTGAAGAAACGTTTCCTGATGTGAGCCAGCGTGCTGTTCATTCGTGGTTGACCAGCTGGCGCCTAGCGAATGTACTCGATGGTGTATTCTCGTTTCTTCTCGATCAGTTTTCAGCAGGACGTCAGACGCGTCTCGCCTGCGGTGTTTCGATGAAGTTCGCTGCACACAACGATCCAGATCGTCAACACACATTTCGCTGTACGTTCTGTCGTCCCGCAACCGGGCTTCAGCTTAGTGGCTCGCAGGTGCGACTTGAGCAGTCCGATCCGCTGTTGACGCCGATCAGTCAGGTATCGATACCTTTCGCGACATGTCGAGGTGATCGTGCGAGAATGATGCATCTGTCCAAAATGGATAATCATTATTATGTTTTGTTATAATACAGCATAAATAGTCCAAACGTCATACGGACAGTCAGTCTTCGCGATGCTTTACTACGGTGTTCGCGATATGGGAATCATTGATGAGATCGATACGTTCATTGACAGCGTCAGACCATCGTACAGCGAATGGATTCAGTCGTGCAGCGACGATGACGAAGAGAATGTCTGCCTTCCACATAGTATCGTAGCCATAATGGGTCACGCCGGCTCAGGGAAGACTCACATACTGACAAACTTGGCGATGCGTCCACGTATCATGTTCTACGCGCGACGAATCCGACGAATCCCGCAGAATCAACTTGTAGAACATGTTGTCCAGAGACAATTGTTGTCTTCAAGAAACGATGCGACAACGTTTACAGAACGTTCACTCGTTTTAACGAGAACGTGCCAGAAGACGGCAGATTACTAGGTGCACTCGTGCAGTCGATTAGGAAATGTCGCGGCAGTCATTTCGGCAGCTACGAGCAATACCTGTCGTCTATGTATCGTGCATGCCAGCCGTTCTGCGACAAGCAGTTCGCAAAGGAACTGGTCAACAACAAACAAACTCTCTCCCGAGCAGTACCGAGAACACAGCGAAGTGAATGGATTCGATCACGACAGGACGATCGAGCACATTCGCAGTCTAGGTATGGGTAGCGCCGTACCTTCGATATTGCTCTACGACGTATGCGTACTTGAAGAAGCGGGTCGCACGCCCGACTACATGGCATTCCTGTTCGTGTTCTACTACCACTACATGCACGCAAAATATGCGACCAACGCGTGGCGACGGATCGTCCCTACGCTGATGTTCGTAGGATCGCCGACACAGAGTCGAGTCGTGGACGAGTTCACGCACAATTCAGCGCTCTTACCTTTCTCGGACAGCGGTGCTTGCGAAGACACATCGTCGACGGGAGATTCGTCAAGATCAAAGTGTTCAAGGACAACCGACGCGTGACCACAGGCGACATCGGCAACAACACGACGCTGACGACGGTCGTGAGTAAAATGGAACTGAGAATGCCCGTAGGCGAGAAGACGAAGGAGAACTTCAGGAACGCATTCGTTACCGAGACGCAAAACTTCTTCGACCCGATGTACAAACCGGGACACTTTCGAATCACGAAGAACCACGCACACCTGAAGAAGTACAAGGAGAACGTCTTCGAGCGGAATTGTCACAATGAGCTGGAAATACCAGAATTCTTCCACAGCACTGTCGAGGTGGAATCGCTGCCAAAGCTGGAGCGCTTCATCAGCGTCAAGTTCCAGAGCGAAATGTACGATGGACACTGGACGTACACGAACAGACGGCACACAGTGTTCGATCACAACCTCTTTCTTTCATGACGAAACGCACGTGTCTGCGAGGTTTTCGATATCTACTGACCGAATATCACACGCTGTACATCTGCGCTTTCTCCGGTACAATCGCAGAGTTTCTGCAGACGACCACCAAGCTTCGTGCCCACATGACTGGCGTTCGGTGCAACTGTTTGAACTATTTCGTCGACTGCGCTAAATATCTGTTAGACGACGTGTTCGCGAATCTCCCCGAAGATGTCGTGCGATGTCTGCAGAACGAGAAGACGCATGGCGACGACGAAAACCCGATGCAACAACTGCTCTCGATGGAAGCAATCCTGAGAAGATCGATATCGCATGACCGCCGGCAAACTAAGATACGCGCGTACAATTCGGAGATGACAGGCACGAAGATTGTGCTTCCGAAAGACGTGTACTCATTCATCCTGGCCGATGTGGTCGCGAAACCAGCGGACGGAAAGGGCGGCAAGCTTGACTCCATCTGTCTCTCGGTCACGTACAACGAGTGCCTGTCTATGAAAATGTACCCGAAAGTTAAATCGGTAAGCGAGCGCGAGGTATTTGGCGACGTGGCAACGACCGACGACGACGAAACCGACAACGCCAGTAGCAAGCCGCCGAATTTCGACAAGTACAATCGCAAGAGAAAGCGAGACGACAGTGATGACGAGACCGTGTCGGAGAAGATGCAGAAGACGGCAAGAAAGTGTTTCTTCACATTCGTTCCGCTGGCACTGCACATCGGCTGTACGATCGACACGACTCAGGGTCTGACAATCGACAGTCCGATCATGGCACTGTTGAAGAAAGGCGATCGAGCAGAGGACATCATCGTAGCGTTGACACGAACGTCGAATCCCGACACGTTGGTAGTGGCCAACGACATCCTGAGCACGAGGTTTCAACCTATCGCGAACGAAACGAAAGATCTACTTAAATTGGTGAATGCGACGCAAAAGGCGACAGGGTGGCTATAGAGCGTGGCACACTGAGATTGATGACCCCGCAACATGTCGATGGAACAATAGAACTTAAAAAATGCTAGCTAGCACCGAGATCCGATTACCGCGTAGACTACATCTATGACTAATCGAAGTTTTACGTGTGACGTCATGTTTGGGTAAAAAAAGCAAATGGCGGAGATGATTTTGTTTTTGTGTGGGGGGGTCATATAGTATATCCTACCCCCTACCGCTACCCCCTACCGCTACCCTCTTGGTAGTAAACATATTTATATTGAAACTCCCCAAGTTTAAAATACGAAAGAGAAGGGGGGTGGAGGGGTAGCGGTAGGGGTTTGGTAGCGGTATGGGGGTAGCGGTAGACTTACTACGACCCCCCCACACAAAAACAAAATCATCTCCGCCATTTGCTTTTTACTTAAAATTGCTCTAACTTTGCATTGAATCGACGGCGGGTTTTCATGAAATTTGCACCGTTGTGCTCAACGAGACACACACCATCTGGCAAGGCAACAGCATGTCGCAGCATGACTAAGCCTACACAGAGCCGATATTGCTTAGTCATGCGGTGAACATGTCGTAGTCGGAAATAACACACCGTAAAAATAACACGTATACGCTATTTAAGTGAGAGTCATTGTCGAAACGGTGCACACTCATCAACAATGGACTTGAGCTGCCTGCCGATCGAAATCAGAGAGTGCGTCTACGCAGAGTTAGTACAGATGTCGAAGAAATCTTGCGAATTTAAGGCAGATTTGATAGAAGGTTGGTTCAGGCATAGTTACTCAAGGATTGTAAATACGTTAGGGGATGGCGAACTGAACGATTCTACACTTCGAGAGATCGACCGAGTGTTGTGCAACTTGAATGAGTTGGATATAGACGAGAGCGTGCGCGACATATACCAGAATGCGCTGGCACTTTTCCTGTTCGGGTTCAATCCACAGCGGATACGCACATGTCGGCATGGCGAGCACTATGTCGATTGGGCGTGGCTCATGTATTTGCAGCAGGTTGCTCCATATTTGAGACTGATCGAGTGAAAAACATTATTAAAGTCATTTGCTGCTGTTTTTCTGGCACATTCTCACACAGCAACATGGCCGACTCGACACCGATGCAAATCTCTGACGAAGAGGAAGCGATGAATCGCCTGCTCGTGAAACTGAAGTACGATCTGGTGATCAGTATCTGGAGCAAATTGATGTCTATGTTGAAAGAGTCCAAGGAGAAGGTCACGTTCGTAGTGGGAAATGAAGAATGCACGTATCCGGCGAACGTGGTAAAGACACTGAGTCGTATCGACACGTCTAAGGTCGTGATCAAGGGAAACTACAGCATGCAGGAGGTGACGAACGTTCTCGACATAATTGATGAACCTACACGCGTACAAGTGCAACGGCATAACGCAAGACTACCACGACTGGAAACCGATAACCAACCTGGTGAACATGACGGAGCTCGCAAACAAATTTGGAATGGATGAAGTCGAAACGTTTCTCAAACGGCTCCCGGGTCTACTGACCGAACGCAACAGGAACACGTATCACATCGAAACGAAACGACGCGAAGACAACAAGACCAGCACGTCGGCAGCCGATGCGACGACGACGATCACACCGGCACGAAGTCGACGTCGTTCGAGAAAAGAAACTAGTCTGGCCAGATTGTTCTACCGAAGTCTGAGTCGCAGTAAGAAGCCGAGGCAAGATGATAGCGATTAGCAGTCGTGTTATTTGCTTTGGATTATGAATAAACACATTGTCAGTTAACCACGTTATTTATGCGTTGTCCTTCTCTCGTTTCCATCATTACGAAATGATGGATTGCCATGTGGAAGCTTACTTGTTCGAACATGCTGGTGTTGACGTAAACTACGTTACGCTTCAGCGCATGCTATTCGAAGATTTAAAAGAGGCATGTTCGGATATGTCCAGCGAGACATCTTTCCACGAGTGCGTCAGCGTCGGCGAGTTTGTCGCCAAAATGTTTCGCGTTTCGAGACGCGACAGTCAGTACTGGCTAGACACCAAGTGTCATTTTTGGGGGAACGATAAGATAGTCAACTATCTGAACGCTAGATGTAAGTCGCTCAAGCTGTTGCATCTGCAGTTTCTCGGTGACAGATATTGGACGTCCAGTTCACACGACCTGTCTGCATCACGTAGCGGCGGCGGCGTGCACGTGGAAACGGAAAGCATGCTGTACGGCTATGTTGGCGAGGCATGGTTATTAAAGCACCTCAACGGTACGGACAAGACACGTTGCTACACGTCGTCGGGTCGACTGTGCCTTCACAGCATACCGGCTATTGGCGCGACACCGGATTATCTCGTACTAGACAGATCGGCAATGGAGCGGCGTCAAGGAATGCATATGACCGCGTCACTAAAGCAGTTGGGTTCGGGGAAGCGAAGACAACGCTTACACCAGAAGGCTTCGAGATCGGTGCCGGAATCGAGGAATGGGACGTACACAATCTGGTACATGCTGCCGTGAAGTACAGACACTTACTGACGACGCCAGACGTGTTCGAGTCGAACAAGAAAGATGGGTCTGCGAAAGTGAGCTGGTTGCCGATGGAGATGATAACACGTCTACGTGACCGCTACATCGAAACGTGCGAGGTAACGCTCGAAGACGTGGCGACGGGTCGGAGTCGAACATTCCAGTTTCGGCAACTGGTGAAAAAACTATTTGTGAACTTTCTCACGTCCGCCCGAGGTAAACAGTTGCTCGGCCAAGCGATCGTCTTCCGAGATAACAACAGTCGCTGCCAGAACAACGTGAAGGTATCCGCATTTTACCTGTACCTCAACCGAGACGACAAAGAAAGTGCTGAGTATTGTGTGAAGCTAGAGTTTAGCATACCGGGCGACGTCGTCGACCATCTCGTGTTGCAACTGAACAAGCGATTTTACGCCGAGTTTTATTTGCAATGTCTCAATGGCAGTGCGTAGAGGTTCGCGGTTACCTTGCACTCTTCGACGTTCGGGAATCTTCAAACAAATACGTGATTAACCCGGCTCTTGCCAGGCAGATAGTTGCCCGAAATGCATCGACGACGAAGAAGGGTATCCCCATCGTGATATCGCACGTCGACTTTCGCGTCGACCTGACTATCGGCTACGTAACGGAACTGGCTGTAGACAACAAGGGGCTGTTCTGCTCTGGCATCGTCGACAATGCCGCTTTTCTGGAGACTCAACACGCAATGAACGAAGACTTTGTTCGATTCTTCACGCGCGCCGAGCCATCGCCATTCCTGTATCTGAAATCTTGCCTTCCGTGCTTTAGTCTTTCTCACAATAGGGACTCTCTGTCGATCAAACACGTTGCACTCGTCGACATTGGGGCACGCCGGGGCACGTTGATCAGCTACACGTACGTCAAAGGGCAGCCGTCGAACGCGTACACGAATCGTGCTGCCGATTTTTACATCGTGCTAGGTTGCTACTCCCGCAACACGTTGAAACTCGCCAATGAGAGAAACGATTTGATTTTCAAAGACGCAATGCTCTGCGGCGAGACGGACACGAACTTTATCGTTGCTGGACTGCAGGAGAACGACGCAGAAAAAATAAAAACTATTAAAGCGGGCGGCGGCGAGAAACGAGTTTCCACGACGACACAAACTATGAACTCATCATCAGATACCGACAGCAGAAGCAGCATGACCGACGCGATCAGTTTCATCAGCGATCTCGCATCCATTCTCGAGAGACAAAACAGGGGTATCAAGCGATCTCGAGACTCGGACGACGACGATGACCAAAGACTCGACGATTCGAAGCGAGCGAGAGTCGTGGCAGATCAGCCGCCGGTAATCGACGCATCGCAAACTTCAGTCAAACAGGATATTATGTCGGCGAACAATCAGCACAGTTTTCAAAGGGAACTCGTCAACTTTAGGGAGGAAATGAAGAAGATGCAATCAGAACTAATGGCCTCTCACACGAACATGCTGCGAGATATTATGCTGAACGAAAAGCCGGCGAGTGGCGACGTGACACAGCCGCCGATGAATATGCCACCCAGCGGGCAGTACCCCGTTTATGGAATTCAGCAACCGTACGGGATGGCGGGATATCCCTTTGTACCATTACCGCCGCCACCGCCGCAACAAAGTCACACTTCGACGACGACGACGACGAACCAGCCCGTCGCATGTACGACGACTTCGGCGGTCAACAGTCCAGTCGTCCAGGTGTCGGAAAGTGAACAGCTGCCGCCGCCGCCGCCGCCACAACTGGGGACAGAGCAGCCAACTGCCGAGTCGACATTGATCGAGGCGGGAATGAGCATCAACGAAAGCGAACACCTTATCAACGAACTTTTTAGGCAGTTTATTGAAAATACGTTTACTGTGAAAAAATGTTATTAAAACTCGTTTTGCTACGAAACTGTGTGTGTTTTGTTGTGTGTTCAGTCATGCATTCCCATTTAGTTACAAACGTATATCACCTGGAAGACAACGTCTACTGTAACGACGACATTGTCTTGTGTAGGTTCTACAAACTGGTAGTAGTGTACTTCAAGACCCAGAACCTATTCTCGTTCTATCTGCTGAAGAGGTCGAAGGAGAGCAACGTTTCGACCGCAATAATGTCTCTACTGAATGCCGAGAATCCAGAGCCCACATTGCGTCTGCTCATAGGCACCGGTCGGCCAGATCCGCTGTCGTGTTGCGTAGACGAGTACGAGATCAAATTGATACCACAGTGTCTCGGTAACGTTCTGATCAGTTTCGAAACGCATCAATCGCTGGCTGCCGAAAACAAGGCGTGTATCGTGTTTGTCGACGACTTTGCCAGCAGCATAGATCCAGTCGAGCTGTTTCGGCTGCTGTCGTCGTCCGTCTCGCCTAACGAGTACGCGAAAACGGACCTGGTACACAGATTAAAGAACGTCTTCGAAGACCTACCATCGCAGACCATTCTTCTCATGTCGTCGAGATCGCTCACGATGAACGTATCCTACCTTCCCAGCCAAAAGCACGACGTAACGATTCACCTGGTGCACAGAGGTTCGTTCTTCAAGCCCAACTTCCCAGCAATGAACTTTACCGTCGTCTACCTCGACGAAGACAAGCAACTGGTCGAACCTCTGCTACCTCAGGCGAATTCAATTCAGCCGCACTTCACGGTCAAGAAGTTGACTTCGCCACACGGTTTCTTTGCGTGACAATGTTGTGACTCTAGTGGGAACATGTAGTTTATGTGAATAAAAGAACTTTGTTCATAGAATTTTCCTAGTTAATGTATTTCATCGAGAGAACGACGTCCGTCAATCTATCTCTGTAGTGTGCTGGATCGACCACGTTATGACGTCATATTTTGGGAGTAAAAAAGCAAATGGCGGAGATGATGTGGGGGGGGGGGGGGGGGGGTGGGGGGGGGGGGGGGGGGGGGGGGTTTCTATAGTATATCCTACCGCTACCCCCTACCCCCCAGCTACTACCGCTACCCCCACCCCCTTCTCTTTCGTATTTTAAACCTGGGGAGTTTTCAATATAAATATGTTTACTACCAAGAGGGTAGCGGTATGCGGTAGGGGGTAGCGGTAGGGGGGTAGCGGTAGGATATACTATAGAACCCCCCCCCCCCCCACCCCCCCCCCCCCACAAAAAAAACAAAATCATCTCCGCCATTTGCTTTTTTACTCCCAAAATATGACTTCACAAGTCGGTCGTGTACAGCTTAGCACACCATATCAAGGTCTAACAGATATATTGAAGGAGACCGAAAAAGCAACTGAACGTTGAGGTCAAATAAACTATTAAACATACGTACACCTTATGTCTAGTTGTGGTATTCATACAACATGGACTATCATCTCGGCAGCAGCTCCGAGTTTGCGCACGAACCAGAACATTTCGCGTGTAACTTGACTTACTACACGTCGAGTGACAATCGTCGCGTCAACGGCCTGTTAGTGACGCGCATACATTCTGACGACAGTTCACTGGGGCATGCGTCGGGAATGAGCAGCACCGATCTGTCGACATACTACTTGCCCGATTTGCTATCGCTGCTCAACATGCGCGACGGCCAAAGCTACAGAGAAACGGTGAGAATACACAAGAAGGCAACCGGCGACTGAACCTAATCGACTACGAAGAACTGAGACAGCGGTGCCTCTGTGTTGATCAGCTATCGAAGATGTCGAATCGGCTTAAGGTAATCGGAGTGTCGGCTTTGGACATACTAGACGACTACAGAAAATTGATCACTGGCGTTTGCATGCACGGACACGTTCGCAACATGTTCGTTACGAGCTCCAACTTTTATGACACGAAGGTTCACTCGATCGAATCAGTAGCCGACTTCCTTACCACGGGACTGAAATGTCAGACGTTGTACGACGATGGCGCCGCCAAGAAGCACCGCTACGCGCTCAGCGGTTCCATTATTTATCTGATCGTCTATAAAAGGAACGGCATCTTCGACTACATCGCATACTTGAGTGAAGATCCGATCAGTCAACTCGTACATGTACTTCTGGATCGGACTGAGATAACGGGAGAGTTCGACTTCATCTATACCGTGATCGGCAGAACGAAGACGGAAGACAACTCGTACCCGTACGCTGTTACTCCGGACGGCGTTTACCTCAGAGACGTTCTACTGTATTCCAACGAGTGTCAGTTTTCTCACCCGATACTGGCGGCACACGAGACCGCTCGAACTCTACTGGCGGGACGACGAAAGGAATGGTCTTGACGGTGCACTCTTATCTGATCGACCAGGAATACATCAACAACATTTCCGTCGGTCGACTGTACTTTGTAGTACTCAGTGAACGGGACACGTTTCTCTGCCGATATCAGAAACCGATTGTCATCGACAAGATCGTTGGTAAATCGCCACCGATCATCAGGGATTTTCTAGGATACGTACCGCCGAGACCTTTCGAAGACAGCGTCGTCGTCGAGCCGCGGTGCTCAATCCAGACGAGCTGAACCGGATCGCGTCTCTGCGTTCTACTGGAGAGAAGACGGACAGCTGTTGCTGCAACAGCCTCTGCACGCAATTCACGGGATTCGATTTCAAGGCGAGTCTGTCGACACGACACTGTATCGACGATAATGGCGACGACGGCGGTCCAATCAGCCGTTTTATCAAGAACGAGGTCGATCTATCGCTAAAGCAGTCTCTCAGAGATTACGTTAGTGCAAGGTATCTAAAGTGCGTGTCGGTGACGCGTGGGAAGAAGTTTCACATACCGAGACTGCCGTCATTCTCCTTCATCGATCATCGGGGAGACGCCGTCGTGAAGTACGTGATCGAAGATGCATCACCGTTCTTGGTCGCCACATCCGCGCCAAGAATTGCGATAGAAATGCGGAAAATATGCTTCCATCCCAGATTCACGTACGCAGCAGTGTATCGAAACAATGCATCGAATGCGCAGACCACAGATGCGGCGTTGTCGCCGCCGCTCTACTACTCTGACGGTAAGGGAACAACGCTGGTTGTGTCGCAAGACGAAGAAGTCCTGGCATGCTGTTCGACTATGCAGAGTGTCAGGAAACGGGCGCTTCGCGAAGGCAAACACTTCCAGACCAACTCGGCCGTCGTACGCCGTCAGTTACCGCAGCTAGCCAGGCGAAATAGTGCTTTATTTCTCCCGCTTTGAATTTTGCGACTGCGACGATTGTTGAAACTGTCGAGCATAAATCGTTCGCCAAGTACCATTATGAAGAAAGGCGTCATTTACCTAGACAAATCTAGGGTTCCGACGACGGCGACTGTCTATGTGCACGACTTTAGAAACTTCTACGCTTCCAGCATCATTCGAAGTTTCGACGATGACGGAATGAAAGACGTATTTCGCCGACTCGTCGAATGCCGTGAGGTAGAGCCCAAGATAAAGAGCGTAATCACGAAGCTGTTTGGTCTGAGTCGGTGCTATTACCCGAAGATGTTCTACCAGACGCTGAACGAAACGGTGCGCGTCATGTACAGAACGTTCGCGAGAAACAAGTCGCACGTGTTTGCAATGTGCAAGGACAGTCTGTTCACGATGCGCTCGGCGATCGACTTTCCGTTCGACGATGGATACGCAACTCGGGTGACCATCGACTAAGTGATTTTTGTAATACGCGACATCAACACGTACGTCGGCATAGACGAACGATCCGGCGGCAAACGCTCGGTCATTAAAGGGATGCATATACCTCCATTCGCCGCAGCTTCCAAAGTATTGCAAGCAGTGCACTCACAGGTTGTGCTCGGAGGGAGAAAAACGATTGTCATCCGGGAACTGATTGCTGCCGGTAGTATCGCGCTCTCGAAAGCCGACTTTCACGTCAGGTTGAACCCTGACCGTCTCAAGTACGGCGACTACTTCTACTACGGACTGAATGAAGACTCGTCGCTTCTGTATTCTAGAAAGACGACGACTAGCGTATTGGCGACACTAATGGAGGGCATCGAACCAACTCATCAAGTCAGGCGTACGTCACTTTTGGGCGCAGTCGACATTCAGAGATACGTTATAGAACTGCTATGCGCCGTCATTCGCTTCGCCAATACGTTTGGTTTCAAGAAAATGATAAACGAAAACGTGATGTACGAAACGGATTTATTTCTACAGCGATACATTCAACATATATTCGAAATAACAGACAGATGTCAGATGCCAGCGCTAGCAATACAACAGTGTCAGCTGGACCCATTTTGATGAACCCATTTTGATTCGGCAACCGGAGTGCCACGACCCGGACATATATACGATTCGTGGCATTTCGATTAGACCGAATTACGGATAAGTCAGCCGTATTGTTGTTGCATTTCGTTTACGCGAAGGGAAAGTGTCCAAGTTGCCTTGAAAATAATGTTTCTCGCACCGTTCACGTCTCGATGAGTCGCATAACCACATGTGTTGCAATTAAACGTTTCACTAGATCCCAAAGTCTTGTTTTTCGTTCCACACTTGCCGCAGGTCATGGAAGTATAACTTTCGTCTTGAACTATCACGTTGCAGTCGGATTCGGCGGCGCGGTGAAGTAGCCGTTGCCTGAAAGCGTAATGCCGCCAGCACAGGAGATCGCGATTTTCCTTCTTGTTCAAATGTTTGGGTCTGTCCTTCTTCACTATCTGGGAAACGGGTATCTTGCCCAGCGCAACGCATCGATAGTCCTTCACGAGTTCAGAAGAGAGCTTGAGATGGATGTCGTCGACGAACGTCTTCAGTTTCAGGTGTAACTTTTTCAGCTGCGAAGTTCGATCGTCTTGCGCCTTCTGCTGTGATATTTCCTGCGCGTTCGCGAGATGCCAGTGTGTCTCGTCGATGTTGCGGTGTACTTTCCGCATGAAGCACTGCTTGTCTTCTTCCAAGCCCACCTGAAAAGCCAGAGCGTTGGTCGGGTCGTAGACAGTCGCGAATGTTCTGCCGCCAGGATCGATGCCGCATATCGAGCTAGGCTTCTCGGTCTGCACGCGTCTAGTGTACGACGGATCGCACGGGATCTGCAGCACAAACTTTCCGTTGGCTCGCTTCTTGACTTTGACTGCATGGTTTATAGGAGGTATCTTGCTGATCGACTTCGACAGCCTTACGAATCTCTCTTTCACGTTCTTCTTAGTTCTCGAGAAGTTTTCCGGCATAATAGCAATTGACCTGTCTCGAATTTTCGAATCTTTAGTGTCCGTCTCGTTCAGAAATCGTGCGAACTGCTTCTGAACTTCGAAACTTCCTTCCCTCAGAACGTGAGTATCTTTGTTGTCCATGTTCACTTTGATCTTCTTTTGATTCGTCTTCGCGGATTTGTACATAGTGGCGTAGTCCTTGCACGAAGCATTCTTGATGCACGACATTTTATTTTGGAAGAACCAGTCGTCGCCGCTCATCCTGTACTCCGGAGACACGTCGATCGCGTTCGTCTTGGCCACAACCTTGCACAACTCGAAGTGATTCGGCTTGAAGTCTTTCTCTCGAACCAGAAAGTTACACCAGTTGTAGGCGTGCTTGCTGACCCGGAGCATTTCGTTTAAGACCTGACACTGGTTCTTCGTCGGTCTCAATCCCACGCTGAACGTCGTCTTGATTTGAGAGTCAGTTTTGAGTTTCTTGGTCACAACGTTGTCAACATCCTCTATTGGTACTCGATCACCGGGCATCCCCCCGTCGAAGTCACGTCTTCGAATGGATCGCCACCAATGCCACATCGTCTTGTGACGATGGACGTCAGCTGCGTCCCACAATGTAATTTCCTCTCGTTTGCGTTTCATCAATGTTTTGGAAGAATATTGACAATCAATTTAATGTATTGTTTAAATAAACTTTTATTCATAATGAATTACCAATAAATGACAATCGCGTATTGTCAAACAAATATACCGAGCAGGTCAGCTGGATGTCTGTTGTTGATGAAACAACGACATTAGCCATCCGTAGACCGTTGCCGCCTTGTACGACAGTATCAACGCGTAGAGAACTTTTGCCGGCAGAGATGTGAGAAAACTCCAGACCGCATCGAATGCCAAGTTTTTCGAGTGATTCGAGTCGTTCTGATACATGTAATCGAAATTGTTTCCGTCGAAATAAAGCATTGCCTCGTCACAGTTGTTCTTGTGTAGTACTTCGTACATCGATCGCTCGTTCAGTCGAAGGCACTTGTGTCTATCGCTGTACATCTTCTGACTCTCCCTGTACAGGAAAACTCGCATGAGATCTTTCTCGTTACACGAGAACATGAACTCGTAGTTTGTCCCTCCCATGTGGCTCATCTGTTGTAAGCTGGTCATGTTGGCGAGTAGAGGAAATTTGAAGTTCGCAATGCTCACGCTACCCTTGTACGCGTTGATGTCGCTATCATAGAGAAGCGAAAGTTGAATCTGGTGAAGTTGCTCGTCGACGAAAGTAAAACTGGCAACGTTACCGGTCGCCGCCGTCGCCGTAGTAGTAGTCACTGCCATCAAGCAATCGCTTGTAGAGACGCGCCACTCTCACAAATAGGTGAAAAACCGTAAATCACACCAGGCATCGGGAGTACAGGCCAGTGAACTGCGGTAAATGCGTGTAGCTGGAGGGACACGGCTGTCCCAGCACTTCGCTACGAATGACGCAACAAAGCACGAATAGTTTGTAGACGAGTTTGAAATTGCGCGGCTGTTTTGCACTGGGAACTTCGATCGTCGACAGAATCCACTGGTCGTCAAGCGCCGTGTTCTTGTTCACGTTACACCAGTACTCGTAGAGACACGGCCAGCGGTCGTTCATGTACTTAAGCGGTTGCGTCGAAGCGGACTCGGTGTCTTTGACGAAAGCCCTGAGAGCGTCGAATAACACGTTGATAATCGTGTGCACGTGCTGATAGTAGTAGTCTCGCTCTTCGTTGGCCAACCTGCTGGAGGCGAGAGAATTTTTCAAGTACATAAGCTTTTTGGTGACCACCTTCGCGGCGACTTGCGAAAAATTCCGTTTATTCAGCAGCATTTTGTACGTTCCGTAGACCTTGGTACATATCTTGTTGCTGATCGGTCAAGAAAGTACGAAATCTTCCAACGTACCGACGATGTCGTACACTTCCGAGACAGATGACTCCATCTTCGATCCGTATGTCGTTGTCGCTTCGAGTACGCCAATCGAAAATGATGCGTATGTAGTGTTTGAACCGAATTACAGATTCACGACTTGTCACGATATGAAACTGATTTCGACAGGTGTAGAAAACGACGCGCTACTCTACAAGCTTCCCCTTCCGTGTCCGTTCAATCCTTATATATATTTTTTCCTGCGAGACTCGGAGATATCGGCGCTAGACTTGCTCGGAAATGCTGAGACTGATACGAAGGTGCTGATAGTGAAGCGACACGTTGACTGTTGTCCTGACTTCGATCCAGTGCAGGCATTATCTGCCGACGACGGTATTTCGTCGTACGACATCACTGACGACGGGCGGCTGACGTTTGGAACATCGTCCGAGTCGGCGTATTGCGAAGACGTATATCGGAAATGGAGTGAGAGTCGACGCGAATCTCCGTTTTACTATCACGACGACCGAAACCCCAGTACGCAGATACGGCTCGTGTACAGTAACGAACAGGCAGAGTTAGACTTGCTGCGCTCATGTCAGTCATTCTGTGAAGGCAGTGGTCCACGACACACGATACAAGACTTCACCAACTCGATGCTCAACTTTTTTGCGAGCTTGTTGCATTCATCATCATCATCTAGTGGTGACACGAGAGGTGACATCGTCAGCGCAGTCTACATGGAACGTATTGGACATATGTCGCCGGGCCAAGTCTTCGATACCATAGGACAAGTGGTACAGAGCCTTCAGGCGGGGAACGGCGGCGAGACGCATTTCATAGTGGGTAACGAAATATATAAGCAACTGCCAGAGACGGCAACGGCGCTGTACGTGTTAGAGTTTGGTTCAAAGGACGTGACTGTCACCGAACTCGCAGATCAGCAGAAGCAGAAGTTTAAGATCGTTTACCGAAATCCCGTATTCCAGTATGAATTTCTTCTGCTACCCTAGCGTGCTGGGTGCGAAAGCTCTGATCGATTCGCACTACTGGAAATACGAACTGGCGATGGAAGGTTGCGACATGTACAGCACGTTTTACAACAACGCACACGTGCTATTGTCTCTCAACAAATCGCAGAACGTCGTGTGCGTCTACTCGTCGGTCGAGAAGTATAAGCTGCACAGCTACCGCAGCCTTGTCGTGCAACCAGAACACAGTTTGGGCAACGCCGTCTATTCGTTCAGAGCAGAAATACTACCGTGTGTCGAAAAGGATGCGGCCGACGAAGATGTGGTATACGAAGACTACGGCAGCTTCGAGACACTCTGTCGACCGAAACATCTACTATTTTTCAACTCTCCGAGCGTTCGCAGCTACGACTGGAGTGTCCTGAAACTGAACGTCGACTTCAAGTTGGTATACATGAACGACGTCAAGTTGGATGCACCCGCCTACTTCATCAATAGGACGCCCTACAGGCAGATAGCGTGTCACAGGGACAGGTGCACGATGAAGTGTGGACATACGGGGAAAGTGATGAGAAACATCAGTGGCGGTTACAAACAACTTTTGTTCGACTTACAAACGACACAGTGTTTCGTGTGTCCGTCGTGTACATTCCTAGCGTACGTAAACAGACTACACTCGTCGGTCAATTTCAACTTTGTAACGATGTCGTACAAGCTGTCGCAGTTTCTCTTGAATTTTTAACTGATACTAGTTAAAAGAATATACGCATTGTGGCTGTGTACGTGTTGTCTTCCCACTCCATTTCTATCCAAAACGTTTTATGCAGTATACCCTCTGTAGAGTGGACCTGGACCTGGACCTAGACCTGGACCTAGACCTGGTTATTTATAGATGATGTTTACGTGGGGGTTTCTTTTAAAAATAAGTTTCAATAAAAATACCCCATATAAACATCATCTATAAATAACCAGGTCTAGGTCCAGGTCTAGGTCCAGGTCCAGGTCCACTCTACAGAGGGTATGCTGCATAAAACGTTTTGGATAGAATCAGAAATCAGAAAATAATATGACGCAAAGAAAGCGTACACAAAGAAACTATATAAGAAGTGTTCAGTTCTAAAGTACTTTAATTTATAAATGGGATAATGGATACATGTCACAGAACTGCAATGAGAAAATCGATAACTATAATGATTCGATCTGTAGCCGAGAATCCAGATGGCTTGAATCGAGTGGTCGACGACCTAACTTCGAACGAGATTCTCTACCAGGACGATGCGCGAAGACATTGTGACGGAAAGGACACCCACAGCGAAGGCACGAGCGCTCGCATACATGTTACCGAAACGCGGTCCGACTTGCTATGCTCACTTCATGTTTGCACTGAACCAACACGGTCTCAGTGACTTGGCGAATGAAATCAGAAGCAAGGTGACGACGTCAGCCGGTATGCAGACATCTGTTGTTCCGCATCCGCAACAACAGACGACCGTGAGCAATGCCGCAGCTCAATCGACGATCGTGCATAGTGACGACGACACTACGAACACATGCGGCATATGCGAAGATGCCGATAAAAACACTGCTTTGCTTCCATGTGGTCACGTTTATTGCGACGGATGCTCTCTGCGATTCGTAGGCAATTTGTGTCCGATGTGCCGGTTACACGTAAACTCCACGATGCGTGTATTTTTTTGATGTGATCGCGGAGGCTGATACGTCGAAGCTCGTTTGGTGATGGATGATTTCAACTCGATTGTTACTTATTGATGATGAATAAAAGATTGTTTAAGCAATACATGTTATTGATTGTCATTATTCTTACAAAACATTGAGCCACTTCACCAACGTGATGGTTCAAGACGAAAGTTATACTTCCATGACGTGCGGAAAGTGTGGAACAAAAAACAAGACGTTGGGATGGATCTAGTGAAACGTTTATTTTCAACACATGTGGCTATGCGACTCATCGAGACGTGAACGGTGAAGGCACTTGGACACTTTCCGCAACAACAAACAGCACGAATCGTAAATTTATATATATACAGGTCGTTGTACTCCGGTCGCCGAAACAAAATAGGTTCAATGAAGATGTTCGGTCTGTCTAGAGTCTTCAAGAGGTACCGAATAGAGCACAACAGGAGAAAGTTGTTGAAATGTCCGTCCTACTTCATCGACCAACTGAGCGATACGGTCGCCGCAAACTGTCTGCGGAAGGACACGAAGGAGATATGTTTTTATCCAACCGTCTTCCATACGAGCACCGACGTTAAGCCCAACAAATTGCTCTTGATATTGAGCTCGGATAACTTTTTCTTGTGCAGCGGCGAGACAGCGACAGACAACAAAAAGGTAATAGAATACCAGCTCAAGTTGAAGTCGATAAGCGATCATTTCTATCGCGAGTGCTACTCTAGGAACGCTGCCGACTACGAAACGTCGGCGAACGACGTCTACGAGAAAATCAACTCGATACTGTGTGCCACGAAATCGGCCAGCAACAAGCGATTCAGAATTTCGCCCTTCTTCAACTTCTGGCACTACAGTCTCGTTGCAGACAACTGGCAAATGTTCGAGTGTCAACTGGACACAGACGACTACATCGTCGTCAAGTACAGGCTAGCAAAGAAGAAACACAAGAACTACGTATTCAATCCGTGTTTATTGTTTGGCGCGTCAAAAGAAGAGCTGGCGCTCAGAATCGACTCGGACGACACCTATTACTACGGCCACCTGAAGATTGCACTGATCATCGATACGGCGGCGGCGGTCATTTCATGATACTAAGTGCAGAACGAAACTGCTGCAGTACAGCCCTCGTGTGCTTGTTGTTCTGGTACTTTAGCATCGTGCTCTTGAGTTTCAAGCTGAACATGCGATTGAAGCACATCGCTGTAACCTCGGGCGACACGCGATTCTTGTTCTCGAATACAATCTTGATAAACTTCCAACAGCGCTTCTCTTGTCTTTTCAGTATGTCAGGATCGACGTGTCTCATGACGGCATGTACGTACTGTTCGTAAGTTGGACCGTCGTCCGCTGATCGCCGCGACAACTTTGGTACACGATATCCACATTTCATTCGCTTCGCTCGCTCCAGAGTGAATCCATTTTCTCGACCAGTGCGACACAGCGTGGCAGAACGCTGATGATCGTCGTAGGTCATGTTTGCTGGTTCGCTGCTGCCACAGCCGCTCTGGTAGTCCATGACATCGTCGCCGTTGTTCGTTATTAGGCATCCGTTGGCTGATATCTGGAACATTTCGGCTTAAATGTTGAAGACGTTTGTCAGGAAGTCTCTCAGTTGTGGGAACTCCCGAAGACTGTACGCACTGACGACGGCTGGCGAGCAGTTCATGGTCGTACTGTTCGCTGAGACCAAGAAGTATGGTGAATGAACCGGAGACTGTGTTATCCTCGTCCAGATGAGCGATTCGACGGGTTATCTTACGAAGCTTGGATATGAACACTTTAATGTCTTTCTCTGCGTCGAGTTCACTGTCGAATCGGTCAACCGCTTTAGTCAAACTTTCCATTAGAGTGAATTGGTGCGTCCAAATCACGCTTTATAGTATAATGAAAATAATAATAAAATAGGCATACGTATTACGATCTCTGTTATACCTTGATATGGTGTGCGAAGTTCGAAATCACTTGTGACGTCATATTTGGACATAAAAAAGAAAATGGCGGAGAGTTTTGCAAAGTTGGGGGGGGGGGTGTGTATATAGGGTATCGGTATCGGTATCGGTATCGGTATCGGTATCGGGGGTTCTTTTCTAAAACTTGTTAAGATTGAATACCCCCATATATTATACCATATATTCTAGCGATACCGATACCGATACCGATACCGATACCGATACCACTCTATACACCCCCCCCCCTACTTTGAGAAAAATCTCCGCCATTTGCTTTTTTATGTCCAAACATGACGTCACTAGACCTCGATACAGCACACTACAGAAATAGCGTTCTAGATCGTTCTCTCGGTGAATTAACTATGAACACCTGTGTCTCGGAAAATATCATTGATTGATACGTTCGTATTGCGAAGAGGTATCGACACCGTGTTGGTTACGGCAGACGGAAATATGTTGATGTACAATGCGATTTCGATAAAAAATATATTAAAGCTATTATGTATACTCAGCGGCAGCAAACAATACATTCTAGTATGTCCATGTTACACGTCCACCGTTCGACCGTGCCTAAGACGAACAAGACCAGTCACCTAATGTCGGAGAGCGTACCATTCGACAAGAACGTCGTACACTGCCTCTATAATCTCATGCAGCGGTGTAGACAGCACAAAATTCTGACACCTGAGTGCGTACACGAACCGCTAGAGATGGTGTTCGACATTAACGTGATCGAAGACCAATTTGAAAAGCTGTCCGACTCCGTCTTGGGTCAGTGCGTGCAACAGGTGCACGTGGAAACGGAGGCGAGTACGCTGCGGACGGTCACGTGCAACTACGTCTACGGTAGCAGAGTTGCCGCGGACAGGGTGCAACCCGGCACCAGCATACCCACGGTGAGCTACAACACGTTGGAGAACAAGATAAAATTGCACGACCGACTGCAGATCAAGTCGAAGGTAAAGAAACAGCTGATACAGCAGCTGTCTGGCATACACGACGAGCTATTGAAGGTGGGCGACATAACCAACGTGAAGACGACGAACGCCGCGAAACAGAAAACAGCTGAACAACTACTACGAGCATCTCGACTACCAGAACGAGATGAAGAAAAGGGCGATGAACGCCGGCCTCTGCTACCGGCTAATGGAACAGATGTGGGATCGAGCACCGCCGCTGTTCGCTCTGCCATCGTGCATTAGCGACTGCAAGGGACAGTCTCAGTCGACGCTGCTGAGAACTCTCCAGGACGCCACGAGTAAGTTCACGTTCGCACTGAACAAACACGGTAGCAGGTTGAAAGAGGCCGCCGTTCTCTCGGAGATGGCCAATTGCTGGAGAATCAACACGGACAACAGCCTAAGTCCGGCCGACTGCGAATCCAACATCGAGATCGTCGGCGGCGAGAACGCACCGGTGAGCGGAGTAATCATACTGACGGACAACTTGAAGGTGAAACTTCAGAATCACATCTTCGCGAGAAATGCGCGACTGCGTAACTCCATAATCGTCTGCGACGTGAATCCAGACGACTTCAATCCGCAGCGCGCGTTCATCACCGACGGCAAGATTAAAATGGACTCGACGAATCTGTTCGTGAAGACCGAGAAACGGGCAACGGTGAGCGAGACGACGAAGAAGGTCGACTTCATCAAGATGGGCTCCGAACTGTTCGCCGTGCACGTGATCGACCCGTATTACCAGGGCGAGGAAACGTCTGCGAAGTGCCGCTTCAAGGAATACGTGAACGCCGACTTCATGATGCCACTTGCCGTGAAGTTCGACGGCAGCTGTTCGGACGACCTGTTCAGGAAAGAGCAGCACCGCCACAACGAGCACGTAGTGCCGACGCGAGTTCACTTCAACAACGCGTCCGGCGTGACTAGGTCCATAGGCGTCGATGCGGTGATGCCGTTCGTGACGGGCATGCTGAGCGAGCTCAATAATTTCAAGTCCTGCCTCGATTCAGCCGTGCAGAGACTGAGTAAGCTTTTCAGACTACCGCAAGTAACGAAGGGAAGAGAGAAAGATGTGATCGCCGAACAGTACGTTCGAACTTTCGAGCATTTGGACGAGACCTTCCCAATGCACTACCACCTTCAACTCGACGACGACGACGACGACGCTGACGCCGATGAGATTACTACCTCGAACTACGGGAGGTTCATCGAGAATGTCTACCAGAAGCCACTGTGGTTCATGATAGGCGGCCTAACGTACGACGTCGTACTAACCAACATACTTGCGTTGTGGACGGATTACGGGTACACGGGTGCGCTTGCCGACGAGAGACTTGCCAGACACAGCCTGCTTCATTCGCTGGAACATGAACAGGGCGAGGCCAAGGACCTGATCGCTCACGGAGAGATGTACATCAAGCAGCACAATCCCGGTCTGTATCCCTGGATCGTCGATCGCGGCAGACAGCTGAAGGTCATTCTCATGGACAAGATGCAGTATCCGAACGCGATCGAAAACTACATCGAGTTCGTTCTCGGTCTACTCAACAGCGAACGACTGTACAAGGAACTGTTTGTCGGCGGCAAGTATCATCCCGGTGTGAGCTTCGTTCTGAACAGATCGGAGACGATTGAAACCGAGTCCATGCTGCTGTCTCGCTGCCAGGGATACAAGCTATTCTACTCGCAGACGTCTACCGAAGCGATCAACGACTGCCAGTCTCCAGACTACAACCTCGTCACTGGCATGCAGACAGGGCACATGCCATCTTCGCTAGCTCACCCGTGTATCCGCTATCCGCACTGCATTGTCACCAAACAGGGATCGATGGAAGCGGGAGATGATCGACTTTGACGTCGTTTTCGACAGGAAGAAACCAGTGCCGAAATACGACGAACAGAAGTGGATACCGATCTTTGCCCCTTGCTCGATGAGCGAAGTGATGTTCGAAGACACATTTAACCCGTTCGGTCGCAGTAACATACCATTCGACAAGGACTCGATCGACTACCTGAATCCGGATCTCGTGTCTGACCCGCTGAGCGGCATTTCCGGCTACAACACGGCGAGTCTCGGCATGATCAACGTGAACTTCGTCTGCTATAGTAAACTGCTGACGAGTCCCGCGGGATTCTCGTTCAAGAAGCACGTCGTTCCGAATGGCTACATCAACTTCTGGTTCAACCAGTTTCAGAAGAACGCTACCAGGTGTAACAACAGGATCATGATGTGCAGTCTGCACGAAAACGTCGTTGAACCGGGAGAGCTGACGCTGCACTACGACGACCTAACGCAAGTGACCGGCGGTTCGACTTGCAAGTTCTGCTACTCGCACCCGAAAATGGCGAAGGCTGTCATGAGTCAGCGAGACAACAGGGCGATACCTGGACGCAACGTGTATCGCGAGCACAACGATTTCCTTCTGCACGGCAGCAAGCTCATGGAAAACCTGGACAGGGGCGCGAACGTCAACGATCATTACGCATTGGGACAGTAGATCACGTGTGTGTGTGTATTTCTAAATATTTAATGTACCGTAGTGGATAAATCTTCATCATAATAAAGCGACTACCGAAACGACCATGTCTTATTTCAAATTATTTCAAAGCGACACGTTCAGCCAACAGCGGCAGTTCGCTGACAAGCTGAAGGGAGTCTTCATAAGCACGTCGTACGAAAGCAACAAATCGCGAAGTGCAGAGGCATTCGTGGAAAACTTTCTCTACGACGAGACGATGGACATGCAGACAACTATATCGCGACTGCGGGAGATATGTTCGTCTTTCGTGGCTCCGATCAAAGAGATCGAATGCAATCACAATCAGATGTGCTATATCAGGTGTGAAGACTTTGACGTGAAAGCAGAAGTCGAAAACACCGGTCCGTATTCGTTCAACCTGACAGACGACGTGTACGTGTTGCCGCCCCATACCCAATCAGACGGTGAACGTGGACAGATTGAAAGTGGACCTTTCGCCGAGAATGACGTTTCTCAAGCCGCTCTTGGTGCCCAGGTTGGAAATAGCGAACATGTACGAGGACATCGTGAAAAGCGAAGATGAAACACCGTCGTACTCGTCTCTGCTCTTCAAGACATTTCCCGACGTTGCACAGGAATTCGCCAACATGTTGGCTACTGGTGTTCAGTTCGTACCGTCCGGCTACGTCGTGTCGAAGAGCAGTCACGAACCGCCGAGCATAAAGACCGTGAAAGTCGGACCATTCGAGAAGTTTGTGATAAGAATAGTGAAACCCACGACTGCAGCGATGCCTGATTTGACACGCTTATGTGCAAGCAAAAAACATTATTAGTACATGACTGCTACTACTACGCTACTGATGTATTATATCGCAATCAAAAATAATGAACACCGTAGAAATAAATGCCATCGTTCCCGCCAAAGAGAGTCAGTATGAATCTGTCAACTGTCAGGACGACGACGCATTGCTAGCCGATCCAAGAACGTTCAAGCCAACCAAGAGAGTCCGCAAATCGACATTGGCCATACTGGCAAGCAACCTTAGAAGTTTCATCTGCAACGAAGTGCTCGTAGTTCGGAAGCAGAAGAAGGCGATCACCACCAAGACGTACGTGTATCTCGTGTTCACGGATCAAACCGACCTGCACTGGATCAGAAAATATCGTCCATCAGATATTGCCGCTGCGGGAGACGGCGAGGAAGTGCACCAACATCGAGTGCACCTGCATGGCCAGCGGTGATAAACCGAAACGAGTTCTAAAGCGAAGAGGGTTCGGTTACGTGCGAGAGAGCGAGCTTCGACAGAAGAGAAAGACGCTAGAAGACCAGGATACGTCTGCTCGATATCGTCCCTACCGCTCGTAGAGAGGCCCGTGGTCAGACGATTCGTGTGCGAGGTCTGCGATTTCAACTGCAAGACAAAGCTGGGATATGTCAGTCACTCGGGCAAACACCGAAACGCCGATGGACGACGACCAGACTCTGCCCCGATTCGCGGTTAACTTAGACGACAGGTTTCTACAGTACGAGCGAGTGTTCATTCTGGGAGATCTGCACGACAGTGATCAGCAACTGCGATCGTTTCTGCTCGTGAACAACGTGTGCTTTATGCTCTGCAAAGACGGCGAGTACGTTGAGCGCGGTCTTTCCAACATGTATGTGAGACCGGGCGTGCTGCTCTTGTTTCTCGGCGACACGCTGTACAAGAACGAAACTAGATTCAAGAGCGTGATGCGGTTCATTCTCAGAAACAGGGACAACTGTCTCGTCGTGTTGGGAAACAACGAAGTGAAGTTCGTCTACCAGCACTTGCAGCTCTTTCTCGATGTAGCACAGCCGTTGCTGTGGCGATGTCGTTTCGATCTGCTACGGCGTCTGTCGGTTAATCGCGATCACCCGCGGATCGTCGATTCGATCTACTCGCTGATCGCGTGGTTTCGATGCGCCGACGAGATGGCGAAATCGGCTTGGCTTTGGTTCTACGAATGCCTGTGTCGCGAGTACGAGCACGACGGCCGCGACAGCGAAGGGCTGATGATACTGATGTACATTCTCACGGAGACGGTTGTGTTGGGTTACTCGAAGCGACTACGGCTGCTCTTGCTGCACGCCGGTCTTAACCCCGAACGTAGTGTTCGCAAACAGCTGGCGACGGACATCTGCAACATCAGGCGCGTGAAACGAACGAACAAACCTTGGTTTCACTATTACGAGCAACTCGACTATACGATCATCTACGGTCACTGGAGTTCGCTGACGACGACACGGTCGGGCAAAACGGCGGCGGCACCGTATTTCTACGCGAACACCGTCTGCATTGACACTGGCTGCTGGAGAACGAGAGTACTGACGTATGTCTCGTTTCGACCTCAGCACGACGATGGCCGAATCGATCGATTGGAAGTAAGGAAGACGATAACGACGGACAACTTTGTGTTTCGGGAACTTTTATTTTGTTAAAATATTGGCTATAACATGATGGAACATGTCAAATATGTTGTATGCAAACACAGGCTTTGTATCGTTTAGTAAATAAACACACCACATGTTTTAAAACGTTCGTTGTAGTACATTGTAATTTGCCCTGAGCACGAACTCATTTCGTGATCGACGGACACCCTTGCCCCGTTCTGCCCGTTTCAGCTTCAGATCTGGCAAGCGACTTTTCATGATAAGATACAGTATAGTCAAGTTTTGCATCTTCTTCAACCTGCGCATTGCACGTTCGACATCAGAGTCGTCGTCGTCGTCGCACACGACGCTGTTTGCACTGGCATGACAAGACGTGACAAAGTTAACCACGGTTTGAGTGCCGTCCACGTTCCTGAACTTGGCCGTGTTCAGACACAGACTGTGAATCGTGTCCGTCCCGTTGGCAATCTGTACGTTGTCTGGAAAGAATTGCTGTACGTATTTGTTGAAAACGTACGCCGTGTTGAGCTGCTTCGGAAACTTGTAGACGCCGGGAAGAAACAATGTGTTGAAGTACTGCTGTTTCCTCTTGTCGTCTAGGAAATCTTTCAGCGATAAGCCGAAGATACAGTCCGAGGTATTGCACACGCCGTTCTCAGCAGCAGCCGCTCTGGCTTCGGTACCAGTGGACAATACGGTCTCGACGAACTTGGCTAGAACGCTTTCGGCGATCATGCATTGCTGAATAAAGGTCTTCAGGAATGGCGATATCAACTTTGGCTGATACAGCCATTTGTATTCCGCGATTGCAGTCTTGAACTGCTTCAGCTTTTCCTCTTCGCGTTGAGATCGCTGAAGCGAAATGAATTCTGCCATCTTCTTCCTGGCATCGGTGAATTGGTCGTCTGCAATGCTTTCGTCTTGGCGCAGCTGTTGAACGGCATCTTCGTTGCGAATCGTTTCGAGAAGCGTTGCAGTCGTATTCTGCCTGACAAACAGCGGGTTGACGAACGTCTTGTCGAACACGTGGTCGTTGTTTTGCTTGATGATGCTCGCGTCGTCGTCTTCGCTGCTGCCGATAGACGCATAAAACTTGTCGTCGACGGACCGATGGGATTCACACCGATCGTGACTCAATGCGGCCACTTCGTCTTTGAAAGAGATGATGTATCGATCGAGAAAATTGAGATTTAACGTACACAATCCATTCATCGCGCGTTGTCTACATTGACAAGTCATGTTAACGTAAATACACAAAAAAAAAACAGAAATGAAATATATGTAGAGATCTCATACGCATACGCACACAAACAACACACGAATATGGAAACGATAAGCGATCGCGATTTTCTCGGCACAGGTCAGCACAAACATACCGATACCGTCGCCGATCCCACTACAGCCACGACGATGACGACGTTCAACGGGGAAGATTTGTCAACTTGGGGAGAGACATACATAAGCAGCAAACACAGTAAAGACCAACTCTTTCGCCGCGAGACTGACCCTTATCGCAGAGCCGTAGTACGTGCTTTGAGATCGGACGACGACGACGACGACAACGAAAGCGGCAGGAAGGCGAAATTCGAAAGACTCTACAGGACACGGTTCGGTATGAAACCCAAGTTCGGCAGTGACAAGAGACTACTCGAGACACTCGGCAGATCGTCACAACTGACGACCAGAGACTGGATGTATCTCACCCAGAAACATTTCAACGACTACGGCGGTGTTATGATCGAGAGGCAAACTGAGTATTAGTGAAAATAAAAGACATTGAATGGCACACGAACATGTTGTTTTTATTGCTCTGTCTAGTTTCCCTGGTGTCGATCGGATCATGCATGAACACGCACCAGTTTCACTTCTCCGGTGGCAACGTGGCCTACGGCAACCTGCCGCGGGCGGTGCACATGGTTGGCTTCTGGTACGTTCACCCGAACAACACAAATCTCAGAGCAATGCTGCAAGCCGGCTACGATATCGACACTCTTCGGGGTACGCTGTACTTGTGTAAAACGGACCTGGAGAAGAAAATTGTTCTGGCCGAGGAAGCGGAATGGACAAAGACCCGCAAATTCAATCGGATGGTCAGCAGTAACGGTGACGACACTCTGGTAACGCCTTTCATCGACGTGGTCGGATGCGAGACGATAAGGTTGAAAGATCAGGTAATCGAGAGACACGACCAGCCATCGATGATGGTAAAGCGGTTCGATATCAAGTACAATTTCACGTCGCACGGCCCGCTGCTCTTCGTCGATCCGTGGGGCGTAGCGGCGTTCCACTACAGAGCTAAGCATTCGGACGCGCTCAAACTGCAGTACTGCGAGAACGACGACGCTTCCTTTCCGGTAATATTCAACAAGCGTCCGATCTGTCCCAGACCCGCATTGAAGTCGACGATAGTCGAAGACGGTAAGGTGACGATCTACAAGCCCAATATCCAGTCCATACAGAAGAAGGCACACCAGTGCTACCTGGAAACGACGTACCTCGAGACGTACAGCAACGTGTTATCGGGCAAGTCCAACAACCTGCCCGCGTCGACATCCGTGCGGTCAATTACGGATCCCGATATATGTCTGTCCTGGATCGAGACTGGCAAGTGCGATCTCGACGGCTTTCGTTTCGCGAATCTGGTCCACTTCGACGACCGAATTTTCGAGCTCACCAAAACGAGAAGCGCAACGAAAAACAAGCTCGTCATCGAGTACAGTTGGCTCACGATGAGAGCGTACACGATCGCCAACTGCGTAGTCGACTCGGGATACATACGCACGACGCCGCCGTTCAAGACGATGCTCACGCCATGGGGTTACGTGCCTAGCGAATACCTCTACAAGTCTCACCACGGAAGGCCCGGCGGCGAGATGATCGTGTGGGACGCGTTCGAAAAAGACGACACGTGCAACTACGTGCCCATCAGCTCTATCGACGCCAAGAAGATCACATACAACTCTAGGGATTTTCTCGAGCAAGACCCTCATCCAAGGCGCCAGCGAGATGTATCACTTCGTGTCGGACGCCGACAAGAGCGTGTACACGAGCGACGACACGCAGATCTCGAACGTGGAGAACTACAACTGCATCGCCAACGAGACAAACCAGATACTGTACGCGATCAACAACGGGATGGTGCTAGCCTGGCAGCAGGGCGGTAGCATATACGAGGACGACGACGTACTCGACGAGCTCGACGACGTGAGCCGAGGTCAGACCGTCTATCATCCGCACTTCGCGTACAACGATCTCACCGTCATGCGGAACGACGAAAACAACGACACGGACATACAATCCGTTGCTGGAGGTAGTGACGGTGGCGAATGCGACAGCGGAGACCCGTGTCGGCAGTCGTACGTCGTCGCTGCGAGTGGTACGCACAAGTCTACCAGCAATGCGGCAGTGGGGAGACGAACGGCGGCGAGAAGGTTACGTAACCCGGGTCTCTCGAACGTGCAGTCGACTACGCCGCTGTTTGCCATGGTCAGCTACTTGAGCAAAACGTTCGAAGAGTATCAGAACAGCGAGATCGTCCGTCGAGCGCAGGCGTGGTGCGAGAATCAGCAACACCTGTACGACATACAACTCATGCTTGCGAGAATGTCTCCCTCGATCATCATCTCGTCGTACCTCAATCGTCCCGTGCAGTCGCAGGCCATCGGCAACGGAGTGTTCAGCACTCACTACTGCAGCATAGTGGAGGACTTCATAGTCGTGAGTAGTCTGTTCGTCGACAACGACGAAGTCGCACCCAGAATGAAGGGGAAAACGTTCCGCGAACTCTACAAGGCGGCGGTGTGAGCGTCGAGCGGAATCACTGTTTCACCATGCCAATTGTCATCTTCAAGGAACACACCGCGAGGTTAGAGTATCGCATCGGCCAACTGAATCACGACCAGACGATATCGATGGTAGAAATGCCGTGGGTCGAAGACTGCAAGTTCAGCAGATACTTCCTGCACATCATCGGCACCGAAGTGCATGCATACCAAAACTACCGCCGACTGAGCATCACAACGCTCGACAGACTGTACGACCACGCGAACAGACTGGAGGAAAAGGTGAAGCTTCTCGAGAAGTTGAAGAGCGGCGAGGCCGTGACCGATCGCGACAAGATCGAACCGATGCTGGACAACACTCAGTTCATCGACATCTACACGAAGTACGAGCCGAAGCTCGCCAAACCCGTGGTACTCGGATTGAAGGACACCAATTCGTACAACTACAAGCAAAAACGTAAGATCATTTCCAGTTTCGAAGACCTGCTCGCTCACATAAACTCTGCACGCAACGACGACAAGGTGCTCGTTTCAGCAACGCGGGGCGACACGTCGCAAATGTCGGGCATTTCAGCAGACACGGATGCCGGTTCGGTGTCTTCGGGAGTAAAGGTGCTCACCGACGGGATAGGCGACTCTGTGAACTACGTCATCGACAAAACGGGAGGTGTGGTGAACAACGCGCTGGACAATGTCGGCAGCACTTTCGGGAATGTCGCCGATTTTGTGGTCGGCGGATTTCTAAAGATTCTCATCATCTTCTCAGCGGTGGCTGTCGCCGGGCTATTCGTTTACTTTCTCGTCAAGCACAAGTTGTTAGCTGACGACGCGGGTGATACACGGAAGTTGATCGCGTACCCGCAGCAGCAGCAGACGACGTACGCCCAGTTTATGCAGCCACCCCCCTACGAGGAATTGAGACAAAGAAGACAACTACAACACATGGATGGAGAACCATTTTAATTTTCAAATCAAAAACATACATCAAATGCCCGGACATACATGTCGCAATAGACGAAATCTTTGAATTCGTTGTTCATCAATCGTTTAAATCTCAGTTGCTTGAAGTGCCACGCGTTTTCAACTATATCGTAATGTGAAGTGTCATCCGTTCCGATGACAAACAGCAGCCGCACGAAGCACAGCGTAAACAGCAGCGCGTAGTAGTCGTATTCCGGCTTCGGCGAGTGTCCGTCCAGTTTATAGAACAGCACGGGAGGGCGGAAGAAAACTGTGTAAATGTCTTCATCGCATCGCAGAGTGTCTTCGCCAAGAATCAGAGACACCGAAAAGTAAAAGTCCGTCAAGAAGAAGTTCATAACATCGTCGTGTAGCACGTTCTCTGGTTTAACGTCAGCGTGAAGAACGTTCGTCGCATGTAGATACTGCAGTGCCGATCCCACCTGACGCTCGAGTCGACGTGTCTCTGCTTGTGTCAGAGCCGCTTGCGTGTCGATCATGCGCTGGTGTATATCGCCCGCATATCGTCGCATGCGAATCCGGAGCATGTCATCGTCCAACTGAACGTCGAACACCTTCGCTAGGTTCTGGTGTCCAGACGAGAGACGAAGCAGCATTTCCCGTGTTTCTATTCTCGAAGCACCGGCCGACTTGATCGATTTTATAACGCATTCGCGATCTGTCTCGCAAACAGTCAGCGTGCCGTATGAACCACGACCTATGACTTCCATCTCACAAGTGTTCACTGACGAATCTCCGAAGCCAACTGGGATACTTGTGTTTTCTCAACAGAGTGTTCACGACCGTTCTTCTTCGGTCGGTCAGCGTTGCAGATCGTGGGAGTATTTCCACCTCGGGATACAGAAAGTTGACGACGTCGTCTTCTTCGATACACGGGTAGGCGTTCAGTCTCACTCGAACTCCGTCCGCAAAGTCAACTCGCAGTAAATTGACGATATTGTCGAAAAACACTGGCGTGTACGTGACGTCAGCGATCGCTGGATAATATGTGAACCGTTCTTCAAGATATGTGTGCACTTGTTGGATTAAACCCATGTTTATCAAATTCGTTGTTCGTGTTCATCTTTTATATACCCATTACATTATTATTTTACCCAAGAATACCGAGCAGATCACGTCCTGGTAGCCATAACAACTCCGGAATGGTCTGAGCGATGACAGTAGCTAGCACGTCTTCGTCGTCGTAGTCGTCGTCATCGTCGTACTTTAACATTGCATTAGGCAGATGTGACCGCACACACGGTTTCGTATCGAGAAGTAGACTTTCGTGATTCGCCAGGTACACGGGATGGCGACGGAAAAGTTCGAAGAGTGCATGTGCTTTGTTCGTGTTCTGAGTGCCGTATGCCGGTTTCACCACAGGTCCAAGGGTCGATTCAACGCCGTGTAGCGCGCTTGCCAGCCTGGATGTAATATCGCCGCTTCCCTTGTAACGAGACAGCGCGATCGTCAGTTCCTTCTGCGTGGCGATCAACTTAAACTCTCTGGACGGTATCACACCTTTAGAAACCATCACGTTCAACAGTTCGTCTTCCGTGCAGTCGAGTAGAGTCATGAGAGCTCGAAAATATATGTTCATCTTTAGTCGTATCTGCGTTCTCTCCAGCGAAACGTTGGACGACTTCGCAACGTAGAACGAGCTGTGATCTTCTATCAGCTGAAACTCGACAACGGGTATCAAGCACAGTGGCGGCTTGTAGTCATAGGAAGCTCGCTTGTTGTTGTACCTGCCCTGCTGCACGATCTCAACCAGATTGGCGAACTCGTACGGCAGCAACTTGCGCATAATCTTGAAGTAACACCAGTCGTTCGCGTCTTCGTGATTGTTGAACATCGCATCGAGGTACGTGGCAAACGCGTTCATGTTGGGTTCTGTCAAGAACAGATGGCCTGCGGTTGGCCGGTAGTCCGTGTTCTTGGTAACCGACGACAACTTGAGAGCATCGATGTCGATAAAGGGACAAGTTGCGTTGAACATGTACTTTCGCTCGTGACAGCATCCATCACCGCCTCGTCGACGTCGGACAAACTTCTCGCAGGTCTCCATCAAGTACGATTCGTCCAGTCTGAAAGTCATTTTGGAAGTGAGAGCAGATCGGTGATGCAGTTAGTTTTTATACCGGTGTAGTCACGTGACCAAAATGGAAAAATAATTGAATCACCGATATATATACGTCAACCGGTGCGATGCAGCGTCACACATAACAGTAACTCATGTCTCAAGAAGAACATCAGCTCGTCGAATACGACATCGAAATGTACTTGTCGAGCGCTGACTCAAAGAATGCGGATGATCTCGTTGGCATGGTGCGCAAGTTTGAGTCGAAAATCGATCACTACAGGCGTCTGAAGGAACTGACATCGACTCGTCTTAGCGAATTGAAGCGGGATGCTAATAGAACTCTGGACATGAAATCGGACGACGAATATGAGCCCGGCGTCTACCTGAACCGCAGCGATTCCATGAAGGCGGACAACCTATCTATCACGAAACAAATGATAGGCTCCAAAATCTGCATGTACATGCGGCAGCGATCAAAGGCATCGAAGAGACTAGCCCAGTTGAAGACGAAAGGAACGCTCAAGTATGTCGCTGAAAACATCGACGACGACGAACTAAAGTCGTGCATCAAGGACGTAATTAGCAGCCTGTGTCACGTTGAACCGACGAAGAAATCTACAAAACGAAGGCCATCATTTGTGATGTCCGAAGACGACCAGGATATCGAGTGTGCGGACGAACAGCAGCCGTGGGCGAACGTTGAACAGGACTTGATGCTGAGTGACGATGAGAGCAACGATGCATTGTCGATTTGATTTCATGTTATTGTTTGTTGAAATAAACGATTGTTTAAGCAATACATTGTATCGATTGTCAATATACTTCCAAAACATTGATGAAACGCAAACGAGATGAACTTACATTGTGGGACGCAGCTAACGTCCATCGTCACAAGACGATGTGGCATTGGTGGCGATCCATTCGAAGACGTGACTTCGACGGGGGTGCTGTTGACAGACCCAAACATTTGAACAAGGCAAATCGCGAGCCGCCGAATCGGAGACGAAAGTTATAATTCCATGACTTGCGGCAAGTGTGGACTGAAAAACAAGACTTTGGGATATAGTGAAACTTTTACATGCGTTGTATGTGGCTATGCGACTCATCGAGACGTGAACGGTGCGAGAAACATTCTTCTCAAATCACTTGGACACTTTCCGTTTGCGTAAACCGATGCAACAACAGCAATACGGCTGACTTATCCGTAATTCGGTCTAATCGAAATGCCATGAATCGCACATACGTGTTCGGGTCGTGGCACTCCGGTTGCCGAAACAAAATATGTCCGTCATCAATCAGCTTGGAGAACAACAATAATTAGATCGGGCGTATATAGAACGTTTGTCGGTGTGATGTAACGTCATACACAAAAGTCATGTCGCTCGACGAACATGTTTTAAAGTCAACTGGGAATGTGATAAACAAGATGAACCCTTACAAGGGATGGATTGTTGCTGACGGAATCTTGCGAAAGATGTATTCGTACGAAAAAATCCAATGTCTGCTGGATCACGTATCAGATGACGAATCTCGCACAAAAGAGCTATATAACAAAAATATAAAGGAATACATCGCTTTAGAAGACATAGCCACTGAAGACCTGGATTTTCATCAAAAAGTGCTATGCATGTTTATCCTATCACATTTGGATGTATTGAAGATGTTCAACACTCTGAAATGTATAGATATTCCGAAGAAGCATATGGTTGACTTTGACGGCGAACCATCAGAATTAAAAAAACGGGGAATCATTCCACAACAGGGAGTCATTCGATACATGGGAGAAACGATTGACATCAGAGATGGGGAAAATGCGGCCATCGAATTCAACGCGACGACATCAGCAAAATATGCTATACGAAAAGACTTGATCGTAGAGATTGAATTTATGCCTCCCTTTGGCCCGTTTGAAGGAGGTGTTTATTATAAAGACGCAAAAGAAGAGTTCGAGGATATGTGCGTTGATTTGTTAGATTGCGAGCGCTAGTGAACTTGCACAAGCGGGACGTGTACATCACGTCTCTGTGTCAGAAGACGAGATTGTGTCACAGCATCGTGACCGTGCAGCAGCAGCAGCAGCAGCGTGGACATGCGGTGCAGCTGAATTGCGGCAAGCATCACGACAGCGGCAGCAGCGGCAGCAGTTCGCCGCAGCCGACGACGTGTTTCGAGAAGCTAAGGGTAGTCGTCGTCGATGCAAAGAGTGTAGACCGACAGCAGCATGTCATGGAACACATGTGCGTGGGCTGCATCTCGTACTGCTTCGACGTGTGTTCGCGCCACGACAAGACGAAGATGCGCGTCAGACAGCTACTAGCCGCCCGATGCGCGCCCCGCAGTGACCTGATCCAAATCTCCATTTCTGATTCTATCGAAAACGTTGTAGTGGCCAACGACATATTGAGCACGAGGTTTCAACCTATCGCGAACGAAAGCAGCAAAGATCTACTTAAATTGGTGAATGCGACGCAAAAGGTGACAGGGTGGCTATAGAGCGTGGCACACTGAGATTGATGACCCCGCAACATGTCGATGGAACAATAGAAATTAGAAAATGCTAGCTAGCACCGAAATTCGATCACTGCGTAGACTACATCTATGGCTAATCTAAGTTTTACATGTTAAGTCAGGTGCGTGGGGTAAAAAAAGCAAATGGCGGAGATTTTTTTCAAGTGGTGGGGGTGTGTATGTAGTGTACCGGTACCTGTACCTGTACCGGTACCTGTACCGGCAATAATATGGGGGGTTTAAACTTAACAAGTTTTAAAAAATACACCCCCATATATTATGCCGGTACAGGTACCGGTACAGGTACAGGTACCGGTACACTATATACACACTCCCCCAACTTTGCAAAAATCTCCGCCATTTGCTTTTTTCTTAAAATTGCTCTAACTTTGCATTGTATCAACGGATTTTGATGAAATCTGCACCGTTGTGCTCAACGAGAATCACACCATCTGACTAGGCAAGAATCTCGCTCGACACTCAAGTTGTTACCTTCTTGTTGAACTGCATGTATGTCGCCGCATTACACGACGCGGTACATAGTGGATCAAGAGTTGATAGTGAGTGTGACTATGAGAGCAGCGATGCATCGTCGGCGAACGGTTGATTGTATTTATTTGAATGAATGTGTCGAATACTAGCGGACACTTGCTTTTCTTCTCATCATGGAACAGTTATTCGACGACGCTGACGAATGTCCCCCGGCGACGACAGTGAACCTGTTCTCGCCCACGTATTGCTGCGGCGATAGCGACCTGTGTCTCCTGTGCATCTATCAACAATGTGTACCTCGGCACATGGGAGAGCTGGAACGTTTCGAGACATTGCTCGCGACCACGAGTCGAGATGTGGGATGCGGCACGAAGACGTGCATCGAGCTCGTGTTGCAAAAGGCTAGCTGCTGCGGCGGCGAAGACTTGCCCCTTTTGAGAAGCATGTCCGTGGACAAGATAAGCGATCACTTCGATCCCGTCTTCGGCGACCCGATGTGCGGGTACAACAGGCGGAAGCGATACGACTTCTTCGCCCTGTTCGACGAGACGAACGTGGACAATGCGAAATACGTGGACTTTGTGTTCGACGCGTACAAGCACAGTCGTTCGACGTCGTTGTGTCCGTATGCCCTGCTGAGCGTGTTTCTCTACGCGATCATGAGCTCGGCAATCGGCGGCGGCGGCGGAATGACGAGCGACTACAAGAAGAAGCACGACTTCCTGTGGCTGTACAACTGCTTGAGCAGTCACGGCATTCGCCAAGGAAAGCTTCGTTAGGCATACATCGGCCAGCATCACGTTCGGCCATGTGACCTTCGAGTTCTGTTAGGCATCAGCCAGTAGTGACGTCACGTTTAGTCACGTGACACGGACCTTGGAGAGAGCGAGTGCTAATTTTAGCGGCCAATCGGGTCGGCCGTCTGACGTCTTCCAATGGGAGCCGAGTTAAGAGGAAAAAATAACGAGAGCTCGATCCGTCCAGCGGGTATAAAAGCGAGAGCATCAAGGACGGATGGATCATTCATCGCAATTCTAGCAAGCAAGCAACATGGCATACCTTATGGATAATAACCAGTTCTACGACCCGCGCCATCCGGAGTACATCCCAACGGCAGCGGTGGCGGCGGCGGTAGCTTCGGAGTACGACGACGAGACGACGAGTGCCGCCGATAATCTGTTGGCCGACATAGAGTCGATGATGGACCAAGGAGCTGCTGCGGCGACGACGACCAACACGTACACTCAGCAGCTGCAGCAGCAACAACCAGCGCAAAAGGTCGTTCAGCAGAAGGTGGCTCAACCAAAGAAGAGAAAGCCTGCGGCGTCGGCGGCATTGTCCACAGAGAAGAAGGTGGCGGCGGCGAAGAAGCGCAAGTCGTCGTCGCATCGGCCATCGACTGCTGCTGCTGCACAAAGCTCTAGCGGCAGTAGCGGCAATAGTTACGAAGAGATGGCGGAGAGCGTTCGACACATCGGCGCGTCGCTCGAGAGTCTGGGGAAGCTGTCCGCGTCGATGTCGGACTCGAGACTGAAGAGCGACGTGGGCATGTCTCGGCAGCTGCTCGAGAGCACGATGACGGAGCTGAAGAGAAACATGGATCGAGTGTCGTGTCGCCTGTGCCGCCGCTCGCCGACGTCTTACCCGCTGGTGCTGCGGGGTTCGTCGTGCGACCACCCGTTCTGCTGCATCGTCTGTCTCAGTAGACGATGAAGAACAACCGCAGCGGGGCGTTCGCCTGTCTCGTGTGCAATGCGCCCGGAACGATGACGTTGCAGAAGAATTGAATTGTTGAATTGAACTGTACTGTTTTTAGCCTATTGTGAAATTAATAAATTTGTTGAAATGTCGAAACTTTGTTGATTGTGTCTATTCATGCATGTCCTTTCCTCCTTCGAAGCGGCGACACACTTTCTTCGCTCGGTGACTAAGAAAGTTTGTCGTCGCTGTAAACATGAGTCGCGACTCAGAGTTTCTTCACCCTGACTCATTTCACACTGACATAGACCAGTGCACGGCGGGATGCAGCTACCACTGGGTGCAATGCAGCTACGACGTTATGTTTGCGTGAAAAAGAATAATGCTATGAGAATTGTTTGGGGGTATATGCATATGTCTGGCTCTTGGCTCTTGGCTCTTGGCTCTTGGTAATATATATGGGGATTTCAATCTTAATTAGTTTTTTAACGAACAGGGGTTGTGCCAAGAGCCAAGAGCCAAGAGTCAAGAGCCAAGAGCCAGACATATGCATATACCCCCAAATTTTTCATAGCAATATTACTTCGACTCGCTGCAGTGGCCCGATCGCGATGTCCTTTTCTCATTCGAAGCGACGACACACTTTGTTACGCACCCTGCTTCGCTCGGTGACTAAGAAAGTTTGTCGTCGTCGCTGCAAACATGACTTAGTCGCGACTCAGAGTTTCTCCTTCACCCTGACTCAGAGTTTCTCCTTCACCCTGAGATAGACCCGTGCACGGCGGGATGCAGCTACCACTGGGCTAGGCATGAAACGTACCTATTTTTTATGGGATTCAAACTCGTGATCGACGGATCGAGAGTCCAGCGCGTTACCAAACTGAGTTATCGAATAAGTAGAGTAAAATAGCTACTGTGTTATATTGTGCATATTTTATACATGTTACGAGCCAGTAACGTAGTGAGCGCTTTTAGAAAAAAAACGCTCACTACGTTTTCGTGACGTCACAGCTTGCTCGCTTCTGATTGGTCGATTCAAATGTTCCCGCCAAATCCCTGGCTTCTGATTGGTCGAGATGACATTAGGTCCAACTCACAATTATAGTAATATATCAGATTATGAATTTTTGGGGGGATCGTGATATATTGCTCGACTACATCCCTCCATTCAGCATCGAGCCACTCAGCAAGCAAATCAGCCATTGATGCAACACGTTCAGATGACACAGGCATGACGCTCTCTCGTTGTTGTTGTTGTTGTTGTTGGAAGCAGACCATAGAGTGCATGTGCCTGAGATGTATGACTGACAATAAAAGTAGACAACAATCAATCATCCCACAATCATGCGACTTCAGCAAAACAATCATCCCTCGTACCGTTGCCGATCGCAATTAGTCTCATAGCCGCAAGCCAGATAGCGAAACACGTCACTCGAACCGACCTTTCGATTATGCTTTACACAAATGCTGCATGTCAGTCACTGCTGTAACGTTACAGCGTCAGTCGTGAACGCTATGTACTGTTGTGGCATCCCATCGGATTACCTAGATGTATGCTGGCTGGTCGATTATAAGAGTGTCTCTCGTGAACATGTTGCATCAATGGCTGAGTGGCTCGATGCTGAAGGGATGTCGTCGAGCAAATATTATCCCGATCATCATAATCTGATATATTACTATAATTTGGCGACTTTCGATCGGATCCAACCGTCTCGACCAATCAGAAGCCAGGGATTTTGGCGGAACATTTGAATTGACCAATCAGAAGCGAGCAAGTTGTGACGTCACGAAAACGCAGGGAGCGCTTTTAGTAAAAAAACGCTCCCTGCGATTTCGACCAATCAGAAAGCGAGTAAGTTGTGACGTCACGAAAACGCAGGGATTGTTTTTACTCTGAGAGAGTTCTCTTCGTTTTCGATTCTGCTTTCAACAAATGCTGCATGTCATCGTTGTCTATCACCCATTCGTCACTGCAGCGTTGCAACGTAAGTCGTGTATCGCTGTTGTGTACCTAGATGTGTGCTGGTCGATTATATGTGTGTCTATCGTGAACATGTTGCATCAATGGCTGAGTGGCTCGATGCTGAAGGGATGTCGTCGAGCGAGATCTGAGATCCAAAATTCATAATCTTATATATTACTATAATTTGGCGACTTCCGATCGGATCCAACCGTCTCGACCAATCAGAAGCCAGGGATTTTGGCGGGAAATTTGAATCGACCAATCAGAAGCGAGTAAGCTGTGACGTCACGAAAACGTACGCCCCGTTTTTGTCCTGAAAGCGGGGCGTACGTTCTCGATTATGCTTTCCACAAATGCTGCATGTCACGACCGCGTATCGCTGTTGTGTACCTAGATGTGTGCTGGCCGGCCAACCCTATGTGTCTCTCGTGAACGTGTTGCATCAATGGCAAGCAAGCTGTGACGTCACTTTCAGGACAAAAACGGGGCCTGCGTTTTCGTGACGTCACAAGTTACTCGCTTCTGATTGGTCGATTCAAATGTTCCGGTCAAATCCCTGGCTTCTGATTGGTCGAGACAGGTTGATCGGATCGAAAGTCGCCAAAATATAGTAATATATCAGATTATGAATTTTGGGATGGGGAGATCTCGCTCGACGACATCCCTTCAGCATCGAGCCACTCAGCAAGTAAATCAGCCATTGATGCAACACAGGCATGAAGCTCTCTCGTTGTTGGAGCCACACTATAGAGTTCATGTACAGATAGCAGCCTGAGATACATAACTCGAACCGACCTTTCGATTCTGCTTTCAACAAATGTTGCATGTCATCGTCGTGTTTCGCTGTGTACTGTCGTGTACCTAGATATATGCTGACCGGCCGACTATATGTGTCTCTCGTGAACGTGTTGCGTCAATGGCTGAGTGGATGGATGGATGAAGGGATGTCGTCGAGCGAGATCTCTGGATCAAAAATTAATAATCAGATATATTACTATAATTGTGAGTTGGGGGCGTGGCCTAATGTCATCTCGACCAATCAGAAGCCAGGGATTTGGCGGGAACATTTGAATTGACCAATCAGAAGCGAGCAAGTTGTGACGTCACGAAAACGTAGGGAACGCTTTTAGTAAAAAAACGCTCCCTACGCGTTCGACCAATCAGAAGCCAGAGATTTGCGGGAAATTTGAATCCACCAAGCCTGTACGATTGATATTTGTATTTCAAACAAGTAATACGCAGAAACAGGTAAACAATCCAGTAATTTCATTCGTATCAATACATTGATCATTCACAGCAGCACAGCATCAGCAGCAGTCTACTTCGACATCGTCGTCGAGTACATTCATTTCAACACAGCATATCATCAACTTCAACATCGTCGTCGAGTAATATATCGCCGTAACCGGCAACCGAGCATCGCGACTGCAGTAAACGTTCTCGAATGTTCTTCAGCTCCCGTCGACCGATGCTAGGTACACGTCTGCGTGCGTCGACGAAGTGCGCTTCGTCGTAATCGTAGTCGTCATCATCGCCGCCAGGTTTTCGATCCGTCGTTCGCGCAGCCACTACCAATTGCATTTCTTCTTCGACGAGCCGAGCGATGGCCTGATCCCAATCTCGGCCAGACTTCTGGGTACAGCGGCGGCGGCTGCTGTCGTCAGCGAAGAGAGCACGAGCGACGTCGCCCAGTGTCGTGTTGAGACCAGCCACGCGGCCGACGGGAAGCAGCGAGTCCAGTCTCTTCCTTCGCTAGCAGTTCGGACGTTATCTTGCCGCTGCGCATCGCCGCGACGCGAAACCTCTCGTGCAGCAGGTGCTTTGCTACGAGAATGTGCTGAAGCACGCCGAAGAACTTTTCCTCGATGCTGCGGTAGACGCCGTCGCCGTTGCGCAGTGGCCGGAATATGTTGCACAGCCGTCTCGTGAACTGTTCTTCGGTCCTGTCGCCAACCGGGACGAAGTCCAGTCTGTCATCCTCCAATCCAACGGGCCGTCGACGCGGTGGACGTGAAATCTCGACTCGAACTTCACCATGTGGTTGTTGTCCATGAATCGCCGTGTGGACCTCGTCTCGTCGTACGTGCCGTAAACCTCGTACGGCGAATGGCTCGACAGGACGATGATCTGAGCATCTTCTCGCAGGCGTCGATTGTCGGAGCCTGTGCCCAGTGCAGGGCCTCCCGTCAGCGACATCAAACGAGACCACGGCATCTGGCGACGAAGACTGCCGCATTCGTCTCGGAATATTATGAACTGCGACGAAGAGTGAACGCCGCCGCTCGTGCATTCGTCCGCATTCGTGTTGGCGAATTGCGCGTTGTGATCGGTCGCAAAACGTCGCATGGCGCACAATGACTGGTTGGACTCGTGCGAGTAGATCCAGTAATGCTTGTACTTCAGGTCGGTGCGACCTTTGCAGCTCTCGATGGCAATCTCGTAGCACGGGTCAGCATCATCGGCGGCGGCGGCAGTTGTCGTTCTCAGTAGTGTGACGTCGTATCGCTCGCCGAACTCCATGTCGTCGTTCATGTCGTCCTCGAGGTCAAACTCGGCGACCAGGTTCTTCGCGTCGTCGATGACACGCACGTCTTCCAACTTGATGATGCCGTCTTCGAGCAACTCGCTCGTCGTGTGCTCGAGCAACTGTTGGTTGCGCTCTATGCTGTACATGTTCTCGTGGCAACTTCGAACGTACCCTTCGATGGCCGCTCTCTCGAAGATCAATCATCGCGTGTACACAATTGACGTCTCGTCGTAGCCGCTCTCGAAGAAATGCTGTCCGAGAAACGTGCGCTGTCCCATCGTGTAGTCGACGAGTACGGGCGCATGCTTCAACTGGAGTGCCGTCTTGATCGTGTCGACTCCTTCGCGAAACCTCATCTTCTTCGCACTGTCGAGCAGGACGTGTCCCTCTCGCAAGACAATAACGTTGTCGATTCCCTGCTCGGCGGCGAACTGGGCGATCTTCTCTCCAAGTGCCGCCGCGATGGTGTCGTGGTCGCCGTCCTTCGTGTCTTCACCCTCGCCGACGAAGATGTGTACTTGACGGGAACATATTGCGATCGACATGGCTTGTTGGTTGATTTGTTTGTTTGTGACCCGACTCGAAGCCGCCTGTCGTATATATAGTGTCGTATTCCATATCATTATTTTTTTTTGGTTATCATTATTTTTCTGATTTCTGATTCTATCCAAAATGTTTTATGCAGTATACCCTTTGTAGAGTAGACCTGGACCTGGATCTAGACCTGGACCTAGACCTGGTTATTTATAGATTGTATTTACGTGGGGTATTTTATTGAAATTGATTTTAAAAAGAATACACCCCATATAAACATAATCTATAAATAACCAGGTCTAGGTCCAGGTCTAGGTCCAGGTCCAGGTCTACTCTACAGAGGGTATCCCCCATAAAACTTTTTGCATAGAATCAGAAATCAGTGTATCGCAGGCCACAATGCATGTGATGAGATGAGACACACATGGAATGTTCTGGAACGCGAGCTCGCTTGCTCGCGAGATTGCATATTTTCCGTCACAGTTTCGAACACACAGCCAGCCAATGTTCGAGAACAAACGCGGTACTAGCTTGACTCGCATATCGGGCACCTGAGCAACCCGTCACGTTCCGATATGCGAGTTATGTCAGCGTACGTTCCCAGGCAATCGAGGCAGCAGAACAGGTGACCGCACGACGCTCCCGCGATCGACGGGTTAGTTGTCGGCGCACGGTGGCAGAACTTGCACGACGACAGAGAAGACGAAGAAGAAGAAGACGCCGACGCAGAGGTATCGCTATCCCTTTGCAGCTGTTCGACGACTTGTAAGAGGCTCGGGTCCAACCGACTCTTCTTAGCGGCGTTGCAGTCGTCATCGCCGTCGCACCTTTGTCTCTTGCGAGCACGTTGTCTCGTCGAATGAATGCCTTTGATCGTGCGCGTCACCTGACACTGGTCGAGAGCGAAGAACTCTTCGAGCACAAGCTTCACGAATCGCCGTATCTGTTCGCTCGCGAAGCGGCTAGGCGGGAACAGCTCGTCGAATTCGGACATCATTTCGGCC